>JAALXK010000548.1:0-17282 GCA_012977745.1 Fusarium anguioides | reverse complement strand
CTTTAACTCCTACCTATTCTTCTGGGTTACACTATTATTAAAAGCGCAATTTTGAAAGACGATACTAGCCGCCCCCGACAGTCCGATCGCATCTTTACCTATCCATACTCCGACCGACCGGCCTCGGGAATTTCACCCGGAGAGTCTGTCTTTTTCTTTTTAATTCCACAGCTACAGCGCTTTATCAATCAACTTTCGGCATTCAACTTCCAGCGAAACAACTGGACCATCATTTTCCATCGATTGTTCAGTGTTCACGGAGAAATATCCCATCTTTATTTCTCCTCTTTAGATCGCTACTACTGCGTGCGACCTCTCCACCAAAAACCGCTATTATCGAGTCATCGTCATCGACACATCAAACTGCCTAGTCGTATATTGACTACCTATACCTGTCTAGTCTTCTTTCTTTTTACCAATAATCTCTCTACTTCAACCCTTCATCGACCTTTCATCAAATTCTTCCATCAATTGCTCGACAATGAACTGAGGAGAAACCGTTGATCCTCGAATATACCCCAAAAATGGCCACTGATGGCACAGATCGCCCCAGTGGCTTCGACCACCACCACCATCATAACCCCCTCCAAGCCCATGACGAGTTCTCATTACGCCATTTGATGAACACTGAACCAGATAGTCCAGACAATGGAAGGGAAATTTTCAGCAGAGACAACTCCATACCAGCTTCAGGTTCTGGGAACAATAACGGAATGGTTGATATCACAGCCACGCAAAAGATGGTGTCGGCCATGTCGGGCAGTTTATTAACGTCATTACTCGGTATGTCTCTCCTTCATCTTGTATCACAATATCCATACTAACCACTCGTCCAGTTACACCCCTCGACGTCGTCCGCGTACGCCTCCAATCGCAAAAAGCTCCTCCGGCCGTCGACTTCTCCAAACTCGCAATCACCACCTCCTCCCTCTCCCCCGCCCAAACCGCTGAACTGGGTATCACATCCTGCTGTCGCGAGGTGTTCTTCTCTGGTGGCAACGCTGAATTCTGCCTCGCAGCGCCTAGGATAGATGGCATCGCCTCTGCGCCCCCAGCCCCCGCCGAATGCGCCGTCGAAGAAGTCCAGCGTCGTACTTTCAGCTCAACATTCGACGGTCTCCGAAAAATCGCTCGCAATGAAGGCGTTACGACTCTATGGAGGGGCTTGTCACCCACGCTCGTCATGGCAGTCCCCTCGAATATTATCTACTTTACTGGTTACGATTGGTTGCGATTCAACCACAAGAGTCCGTTTTCGCGATTTTCGGATACATCGGCGCCTTTGACTGCGGGATCAGCTGCTCGTGTTCTAGCAGCCACAGCTGTGAGTCCGATCGAACTTGTCAAGACACGAATGCAGGCTGCTCATGGAACTGGGACGACAAACCATCTTGTGGAGGCTTTTGAGAGTGTGAAGGAGATGGTAGGCTCACATGGCTATACTGCGCTGTGGAGAGGCTTGACATTAACACTCTGGCGAGATGTTCCTTTCTCGGGATTGTATTGGTGGGGATATGAGTCGATACGATCAAGATTGACGGATTATCGCGAACAACGCCATGGTAGCTCATTGCCGTTTGATGATTTATCAGAAGCAAGGAGAAGGTCTCAGGTCCAGGAGAACCACACCGAAACCTTCGTGGATGCTTTCACGGCTGGTGCACTGTCTGGAGCATTCGCTTCATTTATCACAACACCCTTTGACGTGGGAAAGACACGCACGCAGATCTACCACGACAGTTCAAAGAAGGCCATTCAAAGCAGCGCCAGCACAGCAGCCCAAGCCCCCGAGGAGCGCAGCATGGTCCGTCTCCTCTGGCACATCTTCAACACCGAGGGAGCTTCAGGATTATGGAAAGGATGGATCCCACGAACCCTCAAAGTAGCCCCAGCATGCGCCATCATGATCAGCAGCTACGAGGTCGGCAAGCGAGCATTCCGCGGTGTTAACGAGCGAAAACTGAACAGCGAGCGATCGTAATGAAAACACATATGACGAGTAGGATAGAAAAGGAAATACCCCAAAACGACTGGCGAGGGAATTTAACTTTGATGAATTTGGCGTTAAAAGGGGGATGGTTGGCGAAGAGGTGAACAAGAACTCTTCTCCTTTGGAATTGCAATTGGGTACTGGTGATGGGTTAGACGGAGTATGTATCAGATACGTTGAGCGATAGATAATAATTGTAAAATATATGTAAGAGCAGAGTTGATTGTACATAATATCTCATTAGAGTCGTGAATCAGTACTAAGCTACATCCTTCGTTTAATATGTATAGCAAAGTGCCTCTAGTCACTAGTGTTGATCTTGAGACTTTTGCCAATTACTACTAAGTTACAAGGTGCTTCGTTTCTTTATTTGCCTTGTCCTGACCAATTCAGCGCATCTGAGGTCAAAGGTTGGGCAATATTCAGTTATCGAGGCCGCCATTCACAACGAAAAGTGGGACTTTGAAGACTTCGATCTTGAACTTTGGGTCGCAATACAACAAAGCTCAAACAAAAATTACAAAAGATTTTTCATTTATTTGATCACTTGTAGGTATGTTGAAGTCTCTTCTCTTTATTCATTAGACTGTCATTCCACGTCGCTCGAGCGAGCATCCCTTGCGCTGTTCTACGCAAACCCATCATCTTCAAACTCACTAACACTCATCACAGACATCATGTACTCACTCAACTGCGCCGACGGCCTCTCCCTCGGCAGAGACGTATACGTTCTGGACATCCAAAGGACCTCTGTCGGTCTCGTATCCATCTCATCAGACCAGTTCCTCTCTGTTCTCGACCCAACCCGTCTCTCAGCAGGTCCTCAGCGCCGTCTTCCCACTCAGCATGGTAACCTGACGACGTTGCGAGTTTTTGATAGCAATACTTCTCTTGTGTGCACTGCTGGTGAGAATGGAACTGTTTGTGTGTGGGATATGAGACAGGGTTCGAATGTTGTGCAGTTTCAAGGTTAGTCTGAGATTTATTCTTCGGAGGTTTAGTTACTGATTTTTTGGGATTGTAGCGAGTCAAGCTCCTATTCTTTCTATGGCTTGTAGTCTTGATACACAGACTATTGCTGTTGGAACAGAACTTCAGAATCACACTGCATCAATTCATCTCTGGTACGTTCTCCCCCTTCATACACTTTTTTTCTAACCTTCCCAGGGACGTCCGCTCTACCCCATCATCCAAAGCACACTACCAAGAAGTCCACAGTGACGATGTAACAGATCTATCTTTCAACCCCTCCAACCCAGCTCTTCTCCTCTCAGGTTCAACAGACGGTCTCGTCAACGTTTACGACACCCGTGTTGCTGATGAGGATGATCTTACGGTGCAGACCTGTAACGTTGACGCTTCTATTCACCGCGCTACATGGCTCTCGGCGACAGAAGTAGCTGCTCTGTCTCATGATGAGCGCTGTGCTCTTTACGATGTTAGCGAGGAGCGCGCTAATGGCGATGCCGTCCAGGACTTTGGTGATATGAGATCTGTTCTGGGATGTCAATACGTTGCCGATATCACACCAAAGATGGACGGTAGCGGAGCTATTCTCGGTGCTGGAGCTCAAGAGTACGTTGACACTACCCCCTTAATCAATGCATTGCTAACAGTATGTAGTAAACAAGCCTTCGAGCTTGTCTTTCTCGCAAAGAACCCCAATGGCGAGGGGTGGGCTTTGGATCGTGAGAACAGCGTTGGACTGCCAGGTGCTCATGGCGAAGAGATTGTGCGATCGTTTTGCTTCTTTGATGAGGCACATGTTGTGTACACAGCTGGTGAAGATGGAAATGTCAAGGCTTGGAGACCTAATTGATTAGATGAGAGGTGAAAAGAAAATAAAGACGAATGCAACGATGAAATTATATTGGCATAGAGTGCAATGATAACAAGACGACGGTTTGGCATGTGTATTGAGCGCAGACAAGTTCAGCCTTTTCCTTCATAGGGCTCTTGAAAAAAAAGGAATCCGGTTGATAATTCATCATGATGTTCTCTCGGACGTATAAATGCATTTATATTATTTTGTAGGCAATTGGCCAGTATGTTGCCCCCAAAACGCCATCACTCAGTTGATTTAGCCTCTGCCCTTGATTCACATATATCCCCTTCCCACCTCCATTCACGGTCTGTTCCCTCAGCCAAACTTATCATGCTTACTCTTCACCTTAATCTCCAACAACGCCTCATGATAATCCCCCTCCCTCCTCGCCCTCTTCAACTTCCTCACCTCATCCTCATCCAATCTCCTCCCCGCGGCTTCTTCCAACTCCCGTCGACTAATCTTAGCCAACGCCTTCTCCTCCTTCGACGCGCGCAGCTTGGGCTTGAAGCGCGCTTGCATCCTAATCCGGAACGTCGTGTCGAACGTGATGGCGTCGGCGTCGCCGCGCACGTCGGAGGTCTTGGACGATGCTTTGCTGGGTGCTTTTATGGTGAGGAAGGTGTCGCGCAGGGTTTGTAGTTGGAATGTTCCGGGTGTGTCGGCGGTGGGGATGACGTTGAAGGATTCGAGGGGGGATACGGCTTCGGTTGTTGCTGAGAGGAGACCTATCTTGTCGCAAGAGAGGTATCTGTGGATTGCATGTTAGATATGGATTATAGGTATAGAATAGAGGATTGACTTACTTTCCATGATGTCCCTTGAAGCGAAAGCTCTCTGTACCAGCAACGCGATTGGCGACCCAGACTTGTCGCACATCGTGTGGTTCCGCCGTTGAAGGATTTCCATCAACAATGTTTTCGATTGGAATAGTAAACACCTTTCCCGTGGGATCGCAGGCGAGAGCAGAAGGTATATCTGTTGGTAGAACAATCATGATGGGACCAACAACATCAGTGACTGCCTCAGCAGAAACCCAACTATCGTCATTGTCTGCATCTTGGGCTGTTTTTTGGAGTTGACCTCCTGATTCTTCGTCTACAGCATCTCGTTGAGATTTCTCGGGGTCTGTTCGTTTGCGCTTCTTGACTTTCTTGTCGCCTTTGAAGGTCAAAGGTTTGACCATGATCGGTAACTAATTCGGATGTTGATGTAGCAGTAGAAGTGATACTATGTAAGTTAGAGGACTCTTGGGCCGACGGTCAACGGCGGGATACGGCGAGCTCCACTACAACAACAGCTCAGTAGAGGACGGTGATTGGTTATGCAGTGTATCCTCCCCCGCAAATCATGGCACCGGTTGTAAGAGAAAAAAAGAGATAAAAGAAGAGAATAACTCTTTGACTTTATTTTTGAGTGTTTATTTTCTAGTCTATATATCTTTTTATCGATAAAAAGTAAGTCAATATGGTTGCTCAAGCTCAAGCTGTTGCTGTGTCTCTCCAAGATCTCAAGGATGGTACGTACCTCTTATATGCATGATAGGTAACGCCGCTCTCATGATGAATTGAGACTAATAATTCTTGATAGGAAACATTCCTTTTGAGACTCTCAAACAGGCCTTTGGTCCTGACTCTCTTGGAATTCTCGTCGTAAAAGACGTCCCCAAGGAGTTTCCTGAACTTAGACATCAAGCTCTCTCCTACGCCTCATATCTCGGTAACCTCCCCAAAGAGGAACTTGGTATGTTTGTTATTCATGATTCCCTTCAGGAGGTCTCACTAACACACATAAGAAAAACTTGAGAATGCTCGTGCTAAATATCTGACTGGCTGGTCCCTTGGAAAAGAGACCCTTAAAAATGGTCAAGTTGATACTTTCAAGGGCTCTTACTACGCCAACTGCGCATTCTACATCGACCCATCTCTTGAGTGCGCCAAACCAACTGAGGAGTTCTCCATCGACACATTCCCCGAGTATCTCGCTCCTAATGTCTGGCCTCCTGAGAATGTCCTTCCTGGCTTCAAGCCCTCCGTCACCACTTTATGCAGTCTCATCATTGATGTAGCTGTTCTCGTCGCCCGTGCTTGCGATCGTTTTGCGCAAGAGGACATTCCCGGCTATCCAGCTGGGTACCTTGAACACGTTGTTAGCACATCCAGCACAACCAAGGCACGTCTGTTGCACTATTATCCTCAAGAATCAGACCCTGCCGCTAATGGCGGTGATGAGGACGATTGGTGTGCCACCCATCTCGACCACGGATGCTTGACAGGTCTTACATCAGCTATGTTTATCGACGAACACAAAGCCAACCCTGCGGTCCCAGACGTCACAAACCTGAACGGCGCTTCTCTACCACCCCTTGAGGAGCTCGCTGCATCCCCTGATCCTTCAGCTGGTCTGTATATCAAGTCTCGTACTGGCGAGACAGTTCAGGTCAAGATTCCTCGAGACTGCATTGCTTTCCAGACTGGTGAAGCTCTTGAGCGTATCACTGCTGGTCGTTTCAAGGCTGTGCCACACTTTGTCAGGGGCGTGAGAGCTAGTGTTAGTGATGGCAAGATTGCCCGTAACACGTTGGCTGTGTTTACCCAGCCTAACTTGGGCGAGGAGGTTGATATTAAGCAGCATCTCACTTTTGGAGAGTTTGCTCGTGGCATTGTCGATAAGAACACAGTCTCATGATAGCTACCCATACATGTAGAAAAGAATTACGAAGTTTTATGATATTAAGTTGAGAGTCACGATTGATGTGATTACTTTTAGGACAGTCCGCAATTCAAAAGAGTGTATTTATTTGATATTGAATCCAAGATTATTCGAACTCTGAAGAACTCTGGGTTCTCCATTCAAGCAGCATATATAGAACGCACGTTGTACTCCACCAGACTGCTGGATAATTCCGACAGAATAAAAGGGGCAGCACCATCATTGTAACAAGAGCAGAAACCCTCATATGGTGAACTGTGCTTGGCTTAATAATAGGTCAATCACTTTGCCAGCCATATCAAGGAAAGAAGAGAAGAGAAATGAAAAGAGTGACCTTGATCCAAGCATACAAAAAGTAGATGATACTACCAAAAGTTCTGCTACACATCTGAACAGGGACCAGAATCACAAAGGATCATGTCCTAACATGCCCCTAAAAGGATCAAGTGCACGTGAAAGGACATAATGACATACTCATCACTTAGGCCCAGGCTCCTACAAGACTCATGAAGAAAGCCCCAAAGAACACCAACAGGCAAGCATAGATGCGCTTACGGCCACGGAGGAATGTCCAGCTCTCGTCACTGAGGAAGTCTTGAGAAAGAAGTTCAACCAGCGAGGCAAAAGTAAGCAGACCAGCCGAAATGGCATTCATGACTCCAACCACGATAAGGCCGGTCTCGGAGTTGGGGCTGTAGAGGGTGTGGGTAGCAAGGCCGATAGCTTGTCCCAGAGGAGTGCTGGTCTCAATGTTAGTGGCCTGCATAATATGATCAAGGGGGTGACTACTTACGTGCATCCATAGGCGAGTGCCATAAACCAAGGCTGGAGCTTGCCTTGAGGCCACTTGACGGAAGCAATTCGAGAGCCAAGAGCTAGTCCTTCAAAAGTTTCTATAGTCATGTTAGTCAAAATCCAAGCAATTATCCATATTGTGTATCAGTTCTTACGGTGAAAAACAATGGCAATAAGGAGAATGATGAACTCATTTCCAATCGAAACGCTAAGCGCCATGCCGATAAAGACGCTGTGGAAGAGAATACCAAGCTCAAGCAAAACGCACTGCAAAAGCTCCTTGCGTTGCTGCTGCTCTGGGGTCAAAGTTGGCATCTGAACAGCCTCGAGGCTCGTCTCCTCGAGGTTCTTTCTTCCGGATTGTGTGTTGTCCTCATCTTCGCAAGCTTCTTCTTCTAGATTCTCCAATCGCTCATCTCTGCTGTTCAGGGTAGAAAGTCCCTGTCCAATGCTTGAAGATCGTCCACGAATAGGTCCCATGTCACGAAGGGGGAGCATGCCTGTGCCTCCCATGCATCCACCACCAGTAGAGTTGCCATTCTTGGTATCGTCGTTGGAGGCAGATGTGATCTCAGCGGGTGAAATATGCCGTGATGGATGGAAGACCATCTCAATAACAGTGACAAGGAAAATAGCAGCAAGGGCAATAGCACCAGGCATAGCCTGGTAGTCCGTGTTCCAGAAGCTACTAAGGCAAGGATCCCCAAGTGAAATAAAAGCAGTGGGGAGCAGATGGACGAAAGCCGTGGCAATCAATACGCCAGTACCGAAATGGCGTACAGCAAAGAAGAAGCGAGTCGGAATCCTTAAACCTGGGAACTTGGTGGCCATGATAGGAAAGGCACAAGCAAGCGTCGAAACGAACAAGATGATGAATACAGCTCCCACATGAAGAGGAGTGTTGTACTCATCCTTGTTGACGCCTCCCTTTTCACAGGTGCTGGCGCGCTTGCGAAGAGGAGAGACCTGAACAGGAATCGACTCATAGGCCTTGGGAGGTGAAGTCATGACAACAGGTGCAGGCGAGGGAGAGTTCCAGAATGAGATAATCGTCGAGACAACAAGAACAGAGAGGACCCAAACAGTCCAGCTCCAGATGTGCGAGGCACATGACGAGAGGGTGCCTCGATGAAGACGGATTTGGTCATCACCACCATCTACCGTCTTAAGATACGAGGACAGTCCTGGGTACTTGTTAGTATTGCGTTGAAACTTGCATGTGGATTTTGACAAGGGATAATCATGAGATTTTCACATACCCGAGATACGGGACAGTCGTCCCGCATCTTTAGGAGAACCCAAGAAGGGTTCAGCTGGGTTACACCCTCCTTGATTACTTTCATCGTGTGAATTCAGTAAACTCCCGCTCGTTCCTCCACTTCCATCATCCTGTCCAGCATCAACATGCTCACGGAGATTGGAGATCCCATTGAGATCTTGACGCGTAGTATGCATGGCGGCCAAGGGAGAGGGAGCTTGATTCCAAGTCAAGCGCTGGTAGAAGGATTCGTCTGCTTTTGAAAGGCAAATCATGATGATGACTTTTCTTTTTCGTTTTTTTATTTATTTTATTTTATCGATGATCAGAATCTGAACTTTGACCGTGGAAAAACGTCGTTTGATAGGGAGACGTTTGACCTTTGTTTGGCTTTACACGTAAAAGAGAAGCAAAAAAGGGCAGTACTCAGCCAATTGGAGTGTGACTGATCAGCCCAATGGATTTATGATGTGATAGTAAGAGAAAACGAGTTCAAGTATGAAAAGATTGAATACGTGTGAGTGAGACGATATAAGGTACAGTAAGTATATAACTAACCATAATACTTTAAAAACTGGCAGACAGACAAAAGGGTTAGTTAAGGTTAGTTAAATGACACCTGGATAAGCACAAGATACGACGCTAGTATCCACTAACATGCTTCAGAAGCTGGGGGATGTGACAGACCTGAACTGCCAAGACCAAAAGACTTTTTTTTAGTTCTTGGAAGTCTCGATCTTTCCCCGGCTTTGCCCGCGTGATCAAGAACCGAAGAGATTCAATGCATGTCTCGAATCTTGATTGGATCTTAGCCGGGTTTATACGGCTCCGCGTCTGTCAACGGTCGGGAGAGTAATGAACATGCTCGGTAGACCTCCGTAAATATCCACCTTTTAACAAGAACTATTGATCACGAGATTACAAGATAACCTCAAGTATTACACATGAGACTCAGAAAAAGTCTAGATTTTTTCTTTTACCCCGTAAGGAATACGCTGAATGCGCTTGACCATAAAGAGCCAAGAGTCGGCAAACAGCAAGTTTACAAAGCTCCCCGGCTTGGCGTTTGTATGCCGTATAACTTGAATGTTGAACTCGGTGAGTCGAGGTGAAGCCAGAGAAGCCGCTTATTTAGTTTACACGCATGTCTTATCACTGAATCACGAACAATGCAACCTGCAGCTTGAACTCGACCTGACCGCGATTGCTGGTGCATGCGGTAAACTTCCGGAATCAAATGAGGCCCAAGTGACGATGGTCTCCAGTTGTGACATCGATGATGTACTTGGTCTCGTTTGTTCCCACCATATATCCCTGGTCTACTAAGATCGACAAGGCTGTTGTACTTGAGCTCTGAATAAATTATATCGAACAAACAAGCCTAGCAAAAGACAACCAGCACTAAGGGAGTAATTAGGTAAGACTGTTAAGTTTATAAATATTAGGATATTTTGACCTAAAATATCAGGGCCTAAATGTTTGACTGTTTATGTCAACATGATCTTGGAGTGCGTATTATTTTCTGACCCGCCTGACAATATAATGTGAAATAATTAGACGACTGTAGAAATAAGCTTCAGAATGGGTCTTGTACGAAATGGAACGGCGATTACATAAGGCGTGATTGAGTGATGCCATGATGCTGCGTAATTGCATCAATTCAATCTGACATCATCATTCTTGACATGGATATAACTTCATCCTTCAACAACAACATCAGTGATAAACCAAAAGCATCTCAATCCTCCTCTAAACCAAAACTATGGCTCTCCCTCCTAAATTCGCCGGGCAAAAGCTTCAATTCGCTGCCCCTCCCTCCACCAACTCATCTGTCGCTCACACAACTCACACCCTCGAGTTCTACCTCGATTACTGCTGTCCCTTCTCTGCCAAAATCTTCCGCACCCTTCGCTCCGACATCATCCCAGCTATTAAAGCAAACGAAGCTTGGGCTTCCAGTCTCACCTTCATCTTCCGCCAGCAAGTTCAGCCATGGCATCCTTCGTCAACTCTCATGCATGAAGCAGGTCTTGCTGTTCTTCGTATTGCACCTGAGAAGTTCTGGGACTTTAGTGCAGAGCTGTTTGATGAGCAGAAGGAGTTCTTTGATGTTTCTGTTGTCAATGAGACGCGAAATGATACGTATCGTCGTCTTGCTAAGATCGCTAGTAAAGTGGGCGTTGATGCGGACAAGGTGTTTGAGTTACTTGTGATTCCTGACAAGGCTGGGGACGATGGTGCTTTGAATGCTGGAAATCAGGTCACCAATGATCTCAAGGTTATCACAAAGATGAATCGGTTGATTGGTGTTCATGTCACGCCTACTGCTGTCTATGATGGTGTTGTGCAGGATGTTAGCAGTGGATGGACAAAGGATCAGTGGGTTGAATGGTTACAAAAGAATGTTGTCTGACTTCCATTGGAAGACAACAGACGCATTAACAACAAGCTCTAATGATAATGGATTAAATTGTTCTATAGACAATTGAAGCTGTCACCAATTCTTCCACATTAGTTATATACCAAGTGATAATATCACCGCTAACCCTGTGTAAACCATGACAACCTAACTCTCTACACGTCCCGAACCGTGCTCCCCACCAACTCACCTAGCATCAGGTCTTTTTTGACGACATGCTCGTGAGCCTCTCATAAACGACACCCACTCACTTCAATCACAATGCATCAACTAAGAATGATAATACCAAGGCTACGGTCAACTCAATTGACTTCTCTCACTCGTCAAGCGACACTTTTTCAGAGTTCTACTCTCCCTCGAAATTTCCGTCGCTCACTACAGAAATCTCTACAAGCTCAATTGCGATGCTACGCCAAACCTACTCATAAAAAGTCTACCAAGATAGAAGAAGAGCTTAAGAGACAGGCTAGAGCTGCTTCCAAGGATGGAAAAGATTTTGGTGTGTTTAGTTGAGAGATGACTCAGAGAATGTACTGACAATGCTGCGTAGAACTCCCTGAGAAACTCATCATATATCATGCTGGAACTGGTCGTACCACATTCATGGCCATGCTCAAAATAACAACTCTTTTTGTAGGCGCATTCTTCTGCGCCATTGTAGCTCCAAGCTATTTCAAGGCTGAAAAGCCAGAACTGGAAATTGCAGGCGGTATGTCACTATCTACTCATCTCACTCAGCCTCACCTCAAGACTAACAACATACATAGTCGTACTATGCGGCATCATCCCCGTCATCTTCGTCGCCTACATAACCTCCCCCTTCGTAACACACATCCACATCCACCTCCCCTCCTACGCCCGCACATCCCGTCCCATCCTAGAGCGCTTCATCAAGACGCTCCCACCCACGACGCCTCTAACCCTAACGACCATGAGCGCCATCTCCAAGCCTCGCTACAGCAGCATGCAGGCCGGAGATCTGAGCCCTGTGCGACGACGTCTCGGCCTCATCAACTACGTGCGTGACACCAAGGACGAGAACGCTAGGCGGAGATGGTATATGTTCCGTGCCGTCGGCAAGTTCTACGTTCAGGATCAGACGAGGAGGACGAGGGTGCGGTATCAGAAGAAGACGGACAAGGTAGATGGTTGGATTTGGGATGTTATCAAGGAGCGCATTGATAATAGGGCTTTGAAGTCTGCGTCACCTTATAAGGGCAATGTCTCGATTTGAACAATACGTCCGGTTCTTGTAGTATCGCTATGGATGTATGTATATTATTTATCACTTTTGTATGAGCGCTTGTCGCGCAGAACGTCTCCATCACGATACATTCGTTGGAGTAAATATAGTCTACGCTTTGACTTGCGATCATCATCAATGTTACGTGCTTGGGCCTTCTGATAGACAGACAACGTTCCTATGAGATGAGATAAAAGCCTATGTAATTGCTTCTTTGGAAGGGCCGAGCACATTTTTGGTAGATAGATAACAATATATGTGAAACGAACCCTTGAAATTGACAACCTCTACCCGCCAGCTCGTATTCCAGCAGACTAGATGTTTTAGTCCCAGTTTCTAATAACACACCTTCGATCTATTCGTCACTTCAACGGTACATGTCACGGCAATAGAGGCAAAGAACCAAGTTCCCAAGCAAAGCGCCTAGTAGACGCAACCATAGTATTCCTACGTTGCGGTGTGTTGCAGCCAATAAATCCAGAAAACCAACCATTACTCCTCTTCTGTTTGTTTTCCTTTGTTCCCAATGCTCCGCCAGAAGCCTTCCAGGTCGTCAATCACGTAGACAAATATTGGTACATGGGTCCTGCCTGTCCAACCAAAAAAGATGCACCTTATAGTACTGGCCCATTCATTCATTCCCTTGTTGCTTTTTGGGCCTGAGAACTTAACGCCTCCCCATCATGGCTCGTTAAATGCTCCTCTGAATCCTTCAAACAGCCATAAACAACCGATTTATATAAAATAATACAAGCCCTTTCCTCCGTTTGTTCATAAGTACTATCTTGACAACGAGTCTAGGAACTCGAGAGCTTCGCGTCCTTCGCAAACATGTCAAGAACTCTAAAACCGTTGCCAACTTCAGTACAGACCTCATTGACATATTCCGGTTCGCCTAATAGGAACCAGCCTCAAGAGTATTCAACCTCAGAATAGGTGATAGCTCCATTTGGCAATATTGTCCTTTCATCAGTGTCTTTTCATCACTGGCGCAACACCATCGTAATCCCATCCTCGCTTCAATCCACCCTCGTAAACGCTTGCAACCGACTCTTGCCACATGGCAGGTGTGACAAAGTTTGGCACGGGTGCAGACGAATACTGGGATGGCGAGATTTGATGCGATCCAGCAGGCATGGAAGCTTGAACTGCCTGGATATCCTGGATAGTGGGAACTTCCGTGGCACCTGAGGACGACGCGTTAAGAGGGCTCGTGTGAGGTGGGGTGGAGCTGGGTTGGGTGTGGGAGGCAGGCGTACCAAATGTGGTGTTCCATTGTCTAAGTCCAGTTGTTAGTAAACTGCAAGGTGAACTCGGAAAAAGAAAAGACGTCTACCACTTACTCAAAAAGTCGCGATGGATTCCATCCCGGTTGATCCGTCAGCGACATGCTCTGGGGCATCCCAGGAGCTTGTGTTCCTTGCGACATCATGACGAGCGACTGTACAGCTGGGGAGTCACTTTTGCTGTCCAAAGGGCCCGCGGAAATAGGAGGTGTAATGGGGTGGTTGGCATAACTGACTTGTTGAGCACCGTGCGTATCCAAATGTTGATCTATGGATCCTGTCCGGTGGATGACTGGTCGGAATGAATCGTTTCCTCGAGGTGGGCTGGAGTGGGTTGATGGGTGAGGGCTGCCATAGGGAAAGCTGGGTTTCAAGACGAATGGTTTTCGAATATCTGCCGAGAATGCTTCTCGTAGAGCGTTGATCTGCTTCTCCAGCTCTGGCATTGACCAAGCATCCATCACCTTCTCCAGTACTCTCATATGTCTTTGGAAGTACTCGCGAGCATCAGTGTTGAACTCTGGATCTGGTGAAACAATTGCAACCTAGTCAAATCGAGTCAGCGTGTGCCGGTCAGCAGTCTACTATAAAAAGAAAAGCCTACCAAGTGGATAACAATGCAAGAGAGACCTGCATAAAGAGAGAAACTGAAACCTCGCTGCATACACTGGAGTCCGGTAAGTCCAAATGTGTTGAGAGTGGCCTCCTGTAAACGACACAAAGCTTTGGCAGAACTGTAGCAAATCATCATATGGCGTTTCCATTGTCCATCCGCAGAATTAGGGTCGAGGAACGACAGAATGGGTCGATGGAAGAGAATCATAGCCAGATAGTAATATCCATGCATGTTTCCGATAAAGTGCGAGGGGATCCAAGGAGGTGATCCATCAGGTGGGAACGATATGGCCAAATCCGGAGGAAGCTCTGTCAGCCAAGTGTTGAAGCTCTGTCCCAGCTGCTGGAACTCAGGGTCAACACCCCAGTCCTTCCGTCTTCGAAGTCTTGTATAGACTTTGCTCATGGAAGCAACTGTTCGTACAACTTGAGCGAAATAGCTGAAGTTGCGCGATGTATGATACTCGGACTCTTCGCATCCAGGAACTGGTCTGCCAGGGGTGAAGTCGACTGTGCTCATTTTGACAGCATGGTCGTGTCGGCCTTTTCTAAATTAGCCAAAGAGACAGGCTTACTTCAATCACTTTGACTTACCTTGAGGGGCTCCAACCATTACTTCGCATACGAAGACCAATTGCCACAGTCGCTTTCGGAGCTGGCACTCGACAGGAGTAAATTCACAAGAAATACCTGCTTGGTGATCCTCGTAATGTTCATCCAAGCCTAGATCCTTACCCATTTGAACACACTGTACAACAGTCATCCAGGATCGGTAATAGTAACCTCGTTTGGGTGCAGCTTCGCGGGCCTTGAGAATCATGAGTAGAGCTTGGAGAGTGCTCAATCGTGGAATATCCATGAAGGAATCGGCATGTCCTAATTGTGTAAGTATACTCACAATTCCGTTCGGAAGAAAGAAGCACTTACGGGAAGCGAGAGCAAGCCATTGTTGACCCTCACCGGGTTCTTCGGCCAATCGCCCACCCATAGCAAAAATTGCTTCCAGGATCAAAGGAGAAATCGCATTTCGATCAGTATTCCATTGTTGGTAGAAGATGGTTTTGCATAACACAGGCACATAAGGATGTACGTGAGTGAAGTAAAGATCGAAATAGTTGAGTGCTGTTTCGTCATCCGGCATCAACTCAGGCGGTATGCGAATCTTATGGCCAGGTGCAGGCATAGGTAGGTTGGCCGGGAATTCTTCAGCGTCATCTTCGATAGCAGGCTGCTCTTCACGCCTAAATGATGCTTTGTTTCTGAGATATGGCGCTACATGGGCATTAGTTATCATATAAATGATCCAGAGATATCGCAAACCCTACCTGTACCAGTTTCATTGACCTTGAGCGTTCCCAGAAGATCTGCGAGGTCATGGTGCTGATATTCTCCGGGAGAGTACGCTTCTGGAGAAGGTTGCTGCTGAGCCGCAGGCGGCGGTGGCGGTTGGTGCATAGGTGGAGTGGGAAACACATTTTGGCCTGCATAATGCTGTTCCATCATTGTAGTGGGAGGCGCAACAGCACCATAGGGCATAGTTCCGGGCTGCTGGGAGGCATCGTACTGAACATGCTGATATGCAGCGCTTGCGTCGGGGTATCCTGGTTGAGGAGTACCATACATGGCAGCTGGGGAGATCTTTGCACCTGGGTTCATAACCTGATGCTGCATTGACATTTGTTGGTACTGTTCGGTCATGGGCGCAGTGTCATAAGTCGTCGAGTCGTTGGCTCCGTCAAAGCCATTTGGTCGTACGCAGTGCAGCTTGAGCCTTATGCAGGCCGAGCATGGCCATGTGTTGGTTGTCGCAGCGTCGCATTTAATCTTCCGTCTCCGGCAACCTTCGCAAGCCCTCATAACTATTTGGAGTTTTAGCTTTCAATTGCTATACAATACCTGGTAATATGGGTAAATTCTACCTTTCAACCGCTTGTGGCGGTTGTGCTCGTCAACAAAGACATAGTCTACACAGATATGTCAGTTACCTTACTGTATAGGATATAGAATAGCGGTAAGCAACCACGTACTCTTTTGGGTCTCGCGCTGCGTATATTGCTGCGGCGCAAACGAAAAGGAATTCATCTGGGATTGTTGTGGTAGAATACGTCGAACAGTAGGGTCGTCGCTTGACATTATATGTATACGGTAGGCAGAGTACAGTTCCGAGGTCAGTGCCTCTAAGAACGTCGAACAGTAGCAGTAATACCGGTCAACATGAAATCGTTGCGCAAATCAAGGTAAACGAGAGTCAATCGTCGTCGCAACAGATCGAGATGTTGGTAACTAGGTTGTTCTTTGGTGTTGCGGTTCGCGCGAGATGGGGAGAAGAATCGCGGGGTGGAGGGAGACTCGTGGGGACACTGTCGTGATTGTGGGCGACAAAAGCAACGATGATGGGCTAACGATAAGGCGGTAAAATAGGTCAAGATCGAGTCGGAGCGACAATGGGAGGAGTGCGGTAGCAGAGATGGAGAGATAGATGTATATATCGTAGTGCAAGGTGATAAAAGACGTAAGGAGGCGAAAAAAACTGAACGGCAACGACAGTGATGGATATGTACGAAAGCTAGACCAGCTAAATGTCGTATTATCGAGTTTGGCTGGGGCGTGTCGAGTACTATGTATGTATTGCGTTGGAAGCTTGGAGCAAGCGAGCGAGCAAGGTATGCAGGTAGGTAGTAAAGGAGTTTAAAGTGAACCGTAGGGTCGGGTGTAGGTATGTAGAACCACTACTAAGTACAGTACTGTAGGTACGTAGTAGCTATGGCTTTGAGTTTGGATTTTGTCTGTCTGGTCTTTGGTCTTGGTCTGGTCTTTGCTTTTGTTTGGCAGGGCAGGGGAGGGCGGCAGCAAGCGCATGGGTGTGATATTATAATAATATATAGTACGGATAGAGATAGGCTGGACTGGGGGAAGTGACCCTAAAGCTTGGCCTCTGAAGTGCCCTGATCTGGGTGGACTGGTCACTGGCCTGGCCTGGAGCCTGGTCTGGTAGCCTGAATGGATGGATGCTGCTTTGCCTGACCGTCAGTCCCTCCTCACTCACAACCACCCACTGCACTAGTGACGAGCAGATGGTGGAGAGTTTCGGGCTGGCGTTATTTGGATCACGACAGGGCTCAACTAACAGGGGCGGGAC
>JAALXK010000547.1:0-32923 GCA_012977745.1 Fusarium anguioides | reverse complement strand
AGCATGGATACAACTTTACAAGCTAGCATCTTGCTTAATCAAGCTCCTTATTCGAGCGAACTGCCAGATGTAAACCATGCACCTTTTTTTCCCCGCGCGAAGATGCCACATGGTTAGTAGCATAGCATTGATTACCTGCTTGGATATTCCAGATAAGGGAACAGGTTTCGTTACATTCACCTGCTGACGCGACTGCTGCTGATGATGCGATGGCCGCAACAAATACCTCGTACGGAACGGAACCTGTAAAATGCGCAGCAGCTGACGGCACCGCGAGCAATACGACTGGGCTGAGTTTGAGTATACAAACAAACAAATCTCTCAAAATTCATTGCGCCGCAAGCGCACGCGTTCAACAAAGCTCTGGGCCCTTGATTTTCCACTTTGGTGGGAGGGACAAAGAACCTTTGTTGAAAATGCTAAGAACAGTATACTTATAAACTCTCTCCTTTGAAGAGATACAGCATGTCATAAAGACTGAGGCTCAAAGAATCACCTGCATCTAACAAAGACAATCTGAGACAATAGACGGCTAGCTTGACCAAACCCCATGATTTGATAACCGGCGCATGTGCCACATCTTGATTTGATCTCTCTCAAGAAAGTCAACTCAAGAGGCGGGGAGGGGAAGAGAAGGGACAAAAACTAGGGTTGCGCCGTCGTCACATGTTTGAACAAGGGGAGACATAGAATACGATAGCTTCGCGCCACGAGGACCACTGGCTGAAACGGTGAGTGAGGTCAATAAGGCGGAGAGGCTTATGATCATGATTCAATATTACATAGTATGAAAAGTCAACTGTCCTTTTTCTTGTGCGACGTTGAGAACAAGAAGAACGGTTACTGTAGCCTTTTGCGTTTCGGAGTCAGATTGAAGCCGAGGATATCTTGTCTGTAAAAGGGAATCTGGGGTCAGCCAAAACATGCAGGGTTACAGTAGGTAGCTGCAAAGCAAACCCTTGCAGAACCCGCCCCAACCCCGACTGCACCGAAAATCCCGGAGCCGCGATTCCTTTCTTCGCTCCCGGGTACCGGGCCCTATTTTTATTACCTACGGTACATTACCGAATTACGGTACAGTACCTCCTGTAATCATTTAGTGTTTTGAAGACAAAAAGAGACCAGACCGAGTCCTAGAACACACGTCTGAGAGCCGCGACTTCAGCCGTTGGAGCTTGTTTGTGAGTCTATTGAAAAGTTTACCAATAATGTCCGAGACATGCACAAGGCTATTATTGATCAAGCTGAAAGCTGAGGGTTACCGAAACGATCAAAGTTTTTTTTCACTTTTCCCCCATGTTTGGTTTGACTCATTCGCATTCGCTCGATAGCTATTTGTCGCTCAGAGCTGGCCGCCACTGAGCAAACCTTTGAGTCAGTCACGGGTCACCCCATCCCGTAACCCGTCGTACTCGGACAATACAGTGTGGAAGCTAAAGTACTGAATTGTTCCTTTCTCAACACCCCCTTTTCGTTTTTTTTTACAGAACTGTTTTCTAGCCTTGTCGCTCTCGTCAGCCACGCGTGCACCAGAACATGTCAAGATTGCTGACTAGAAGCAACGACACCGCCTCTAGATGCTACAGTAGAACACATTTTAATGCGAGTAATGATCGCTCTCACCGACTCCACGGACATCTCCTTATCTTGACTCGAGATAGTGCAAGTGAATGACTCTTCTATCGTTATCTATTGTGACGATAACCCCCGCGATGGCGACAATGACAGATGCCAAGCACCGCGTTTCCCCCCGCTCCGGCTTCGGCCCGGTTTTACAAACAGTGGGTGTGTCCCGTTCCCCGGCCGGGTCCTGCAGAAGAGAAGAGAAGAAGAAAAAATTTGACTCCTCGGCCCGTGAGAATTTTGTTTGAGATACTCCTCAATTAATCGCACGGTACTGAAAATTCTGGGGAAGGCAAATACAAACGACACCAACAGCATAAGGCAAGGGAAAAGAACAAAAAATGGGGCTCCGGTTGTCCACCGCCGACCGTTTAAGGTAGGTAGGTAACCGAGCCGGCGGGCGACGGGCGGCATGTTCCTGTTTCCTGTCAGGATGATCGACCATGTCAGCGGTATTGATGGAGGGCAAGGCGTCCAGTCAAGAGTGAGATAAATCTCTGATCAAGAAAAAGTCAGGAACAAGAGTTTAGTTGACGTTGATTAATATTAATTAAATTATATGTTAATACAATACTACATTTACTGGAACAAGAAGCAAATGGTCCATCTCACAGCATAATTTATTGAACAAATTCAATATCTCATGATTGCATCTTGTTCGTAGAAGCAAACAATCTGTGCGGCGTCTTCCTCGCCCGGCTGCCGTGGGGTCCGAAGAATCCCTTGAGCTTTGCTTTGCTTTGCCTCTCAACGACGTCACCGAGCCATATAATCAACGCTGAGGATTATCGATGGACTAAAACATGCTTCCCGAGGTCCACCCCTTCCTTGCAAGATCCGTCATCACAAACAGACATTGAAAGAGAGTTGAGAATTCGTAACAGCATCTATAACCGGTTTTGCAGCGAACAGCGGCCAGAAGCACCGGGTTTAAGACAAGATGCCCCTCTATGATGTCACTATTTAATTTGGCCCTGGATCAATCTCTTGATCTGTTCCGAGATCTTGGGCAGCAAAAATTGTAGTTGACGAATTGAATTGATTTGCTGTTAGGGGCGTGTAATTCTTTATTGTTCTGGACATGTCTGTGATTTCTTGACGATGCGTTGATGCTACAGTATCGACGTTCGAGACCGCCATCGAGGCGTATTCCCTTGGCAGGCTTACACACGACGTAATGCTTGTATCAAGACTCATAGGCGATGTTTGATGATGCTTTTGACGAGGCAATGCAAGTCAAAGGCTCACGCCTTACATATGATCGCCACTACGGACCGGTCGGCAGTTACTGTAATGGATTATTCAGGGTTTTGCATATGATTATGACCCTTTCTCTTCTCAGCTCGGATTGAGGCGAAGACATTATGATCAGCGTGGAGTGGAACCTCCGCCCGGGTTAGATAACCAGATAAGATCAACAATGACAAGCAGTTGTGGTCTTCTCAATCTGGTCGATCTCTCTCCTAATATTCCCTACTTGGTTTAGTAAACTGCCTTACTTGCAGAATTGATTGCCAATTGGGATTTCGTCATGCCGTAATTGACAAGGGCGGTAAAGACAAGGGCACCGGCGTATCAAGTTGACGATCTAGTATAGGAACTTGACGCTTTAGTCATCAAGTCTAATTTAAAGATTCTTTACCTGAATCAACACAATTGACCATAGTATCCAACTAACGTCTCACGATATATTCAAGTTTTGGGCCCGACATTCGGAGATATTCTCATACCCATGCCTCGAGGGAGATCAATACGAAACGCGTAGTCACCTGACACTGGACACCCCCGCAGATAGACCAGATGTTACCTACTTTGGTTATCTGATCCTTCCAGCCTCAAGATTTCTGAGGGTAACAACAATGCGTTGCATGACATTGGCTGCATCTCCATCTCTCAACGACGTCATCACTTGCTAGGTAAGGGGCCGGTAGAGACAGACAGGCAAGCTGAGCCATGCAGCAGCAGCAGTATCTCCCCAATCTCGCCCCAGCTCCCCCAAAACAATCCCCTGCACCACCACCAGCATCATCTGCACCTCCAACACAGCGGGTCAGGCACCGAGTATCACAGGCTTCGTTTTCCCGCAAGGCCTCGACGAATCATGCCTGTGTTCCCTGCCGCAAGACAAAGACAAAGTGTGATGGGAAACAGCCCTGCACACGATGTCAGTTCAGCAGCAATGTGTGTACTTACGATACCAGGGTCTTGTCTGGGGAGACGCTGAATCGCCTTACCAATAAGGTGAATGAGCAGAAGGGGAGGCTGAATCAACTTGAGTCTATCTTAGCAGCTATGCGGAGTGGGACTGATGCCGAAGCCGCTGAGGTTATGTCCTGGATCAGAATAGGTGAGAGTGTCGAATCTATTGTTTCGTACATAGAGTCAAGGCCTAAAGCTGTTGTTGCGACTGAGAAGTAAGTTTTGTTCTTATAAGCCGTTGCTATGAGGTATCTTTCGTAACGTGTCCTTTGTGTGTTGTCTACAAGGCCATTCGATACATGCATTTCAAGTGAAAGGGCAGTCCAGTCTCATCGCCCTCATAGCTATCCTCACAAACTTGCTTTGTGTTTATATTAAGCTGTATATCTCATCTCTTTCTCAGAGTCTGCTGGCTCGCTAGCTGCAAAACACCACTAAATCTCATTGTATATCATTATCATGAGTTTGATATTAGCTAACCATCCCCAGACTCATCGGTGCACAACTCCAAGCCAAGAACAAGTTTATCGAAACATTATTCGATAGAACTGAGTGGCTCGACGGTACAACCTTCGAGGCAGATGGCATGCCCAACGATCTCGGTTCCCGTACTCAAAGCTATTTCTCATACCACTTTGGTAACTTGCCTTTCTCTAGTAGCATAAAAGCAAACCACTATCCCGTCGTGACTCAGCAAATCCAAATGCAGAATTACCACGCCAAACACAGCTGGGCCATGATGACGGCCACCGATGGGCATGGTGTCGATTCCGTGACAAAAGCCTGGGCTGATACTCTCAAGCAAGCAAGGCAGATGGTTTCTGAGGGTGCAAACCCAGATGATCTCACGGGAACATTTCCATATGTTGCAGCACTGTTTGACAAGCAGGAGTATGAAAACGCGACTATGATTAGTAAATGGGCTGTTCAATTCATTTATAGTGCAAGGAGGCAGGATTATTCGTTTACGTCTATGGCAGCTGTCTGGGTTGTTTGGGTTGTAATGCGATGGCAGATCAACCCGACCCCAGAGACATATGCTGTAAGTTCTCATCCATGATTTGTTCCCAGTCTCTGTAACGGTTTTTGGCAAAGATGTCATATCTGAAATCTTGCTAATCGTCTGTAGGATATGCCTGACTGGGTTCGACCAACTGAACTCCAAGTCTTTGTTCCACACATCGACATGCTAGACTGTATATCATGGCCATTCTTCCGAGATTATGTCATTCAGCATCCTGAAATGCAACACGGCGAGTTGCAATGGCTTGCGGCGTGTTGTTCAGGAGTTCGTGTCCATTGGGATGGTACGGTTGAGGAAGGGCTCTGCGTTGACGAAGCTACCGGGCGAAAGCGGCTTACACCAGATGCTGAGGTAAATTTCCTGATTTAGGTGATGGCCAATATCTAACTTCTTGTAGGCTGTGGTAAGGGACCTAAAGAAATGGTCACTTGCTGCGTCGTACCGGGCATTCATGCCTATTGATGGCAACATACCCATTAGAACGGTGGAAGATGCAAGAATCACATAAGGATACTATACCTTGTAATATTAATGTGATTATATGTAATTACTGTTCACGGGCGGCTTCCATTTCACAGTATCTAGTCAATATTGGGTGGTATTTTTTGCCCTTATAGATCTTAGGAGGTTCGATGGTAGCTTGCCATCCATATATTCATTAATCAGAGTAAGATAAACTTGTTCCGATTATTGTTTAATCGTTGGACTGGGAAATTAAATATTATTCGTCTTCGTGCTAAGACATCACAACCAATCTTCGCGTTTCAACCCTTCATCTGCAAGTTCGAGACTGAAAAGATTGGACGCAGCGCACAGCACCAAATCCCTTCTGGCTTCTCTGCGACGCAATTAAACATTCCCAGAGTTCTCTTCTTATCTAATTAATCAGAACTAGGAAAGCTATTATACAGTTGTGGTTGGGAATAAGGGGTGATATAATCGACGAAAGGGGATCCTGACGCTGAGCTAAGATGAAGCATTAGCCAGGAACTTGACTCGAATGCCACGCTTGTTCAAGCGCCCAAAGAGATCTCTTACATTTTATTTTTCTTTAATTATGCCTGGTTCAAGTATTGGCCATCTCTCCGACTTCAACCTGAGATGTTTGCGACAATGAAAGCCTGGCTCGTTGGCTGTGGAGCAGAATTGGCTGAACGGTAGATCTCAATCCCAATCCTCAAAGAGGCTATGGCGCTGACAATTTATTAGAAAGCCAAAATTGTCTATAAGTGATATGACTAGACGTAGAATGCGGCTTCCAAGCCAGCTACGCTCTCGAAGAAGTCTAGTTCCTCGGCAATAGACATCCAGCACAGGGCTTCCTTTCCGTATACCGATGCTCTATTTTCTGGCGAACATGGTCGCAACCTTCTTTGACAATAGAGAGGCGCCTTCCACATCAAATCAACAGGTTCGGATGCTTCTATGGTTGACGAGGAACGTGATGCCCTGATGTCGCCGATGGCATATGAGACAAGATCAAGAGCCCTTCGGGCTTTGTCAGCCTCCTGCAGGGACTTTCAAACAGCACAGGTGCCATTATGAAAATGATCTCTCTCTCACATGTTCTCGCATGATTGATTGGCGTGGTATGGGCAAAAGCAACGAGTAAACTTGCAGCAATTGGTACAATAAAGATGCGTAAGGGCTCTCAACGCCGTTCATGCAACGGTCGAATACTGGGACAATCACCCCAGAACACCTTCATTTAGATCTATGCTGACTCAAAATCGGCCCGATATACGTCTGCGAACATTGCCTACTCTTGCACCCAATGACCTTTCGTGGACGCCTACATGTTGCTTGAAGAGGACAATGCTGGAGACTTTCACTAGCCAGTTCAACAAGCATCTCAACCGATAGCTTTCGAACAGTAAAATTATTCCCAACTGCAACATATCCCACTTACCCGCAGTCTGGGCGCTTACTTAAAGAACTGTTGATGAAGATCTAGCAAGAAGTCTTGTATATCAAGGCGGAGAGTTGAAGTGTAAGTGACTCCCCGGACATAAAGATCCCCTTGACCACCGAGCATCCAGCATCCAGCATCCAGCATCCAGCATCCAGCATCCAGCATTCAAGGTAGTCTCACACCTTTCTCGGTCGGGTTTCTCAGTAATCACAGTCATGGAGGTCTGGATCTCCTCCAGGCGATCGGCTGGTTTTACAACCCGATATAAAATGAGAGTTCTGGGTTGCCGTAGGCAATCAACAGAAGCCTTCACGTATCTTCCACAGCTTTTGCAATATCTCTTGTACTATACGTCACAAATCAGGCTTTAGGTAAACATCAAGTGATCCTGTGAACGATGCCCCTGCCAGCATGTGAAGCTCAATAATACCACGTACGTAGCGCATTCATCAAATCGAATGATCAAATGTACAGCGAAGTATCTAATGACGACCTTCAAAATATGGGCGCCCGTTGACAGATGTACTTTACGTCTGAGGCTCAGGTCCTGGCCTCAGGATAACGCCGCCCACGTTAACAACGTCAGACTTTAGCAAGACCCAAACCTCAATTGACGTCAACCTCGCGGAGAGTTCCAGCAAATGCTATTTAAAGTTATATCAAGATAGCAACATTAAAATTGATTAACTTTGGAACAGCTCCAATTGACCAGACGATTGCAAACATCCGATGGTGCCGCTTCTTATCTGAGTCTGGGTTCGGTGTTAGTGAGCTGACTGCATAAAGTTTAGGCCATCAACCCGTTACCCGGGCTTACTATAACCCTCATCTATGAAGGTTTAGGGCTGAAGAGATGCTGTCTCAATGGTCTCCGACGAATGATCGTCGAGGGACGGTGATGCAGGGTGCCACAACTGGACACGAGGGGAAGCTGAGAGATGGCGCCACAGGGTCTTCATCCTCATGGCAATATGCAGATGAGATTGAAGAGCGATCGTTTGTTCTGAACCCCCCTTTGTGCAATTGGTTATTGTATCAAGCCGTGCTCGAGTTGACTTCGAGGTCAACAGCAGTCTGGCTATCATCAGGCGGGTTTCCGGAAGACGCCATAGCAAGGAAAATTCCAGGCCTTCCTTTGTAATAATAGAACTGATCAAACGTCCCGGAGACACGCGAACATATCTTGTTATCATCATCTCCAACGCATTGCCCGGCTGGAGCCGAACAAGCAATCTTTTGACCAGCTGTAATCTCGCAAGTCAGAAACCCAAAGGAAGGGATACTAAGAGAGTCAAGATTGCATAGCTGAACACCATTGGGGGAGGTGCCGTCTCCGTACTGGACACATAGGTAGAAGCCGCTGGCCTCACGTATGTAGTTGGTCGTGGACTCGATGGAGAGGGACAATGGGGAGCTGGCGACGAACCGCGGTGTTGGCCAGTATACTCGAGACCCGTCGTAGCGGGTAGCTGAGATCTGTCCGCTGATAGTACCTGGGACTTCAGCACTGAGGGCAAAAGTCTCGACTGGTATATCGCGCGTTGTGGCTGTGGCTGTTGTCGTTGTCTCTGTTTCTGTATACAGCGACGCCACGTCGGTCGTTACGGCATCAGTAGTAGTTTCAGCATTGGTAGTTGTCGCGATACTCGTAGACAAGTCAACAGAAGCAGTAGCAGTCTTTGTTTCAATCTCTGCAGTAGCTGTGCCTAGGATCTTAATTAGGTCTGTTGGTCGCAGCAGGCATTATTACATAAACACTCACTTGAACCACTTGACTGACGAGGTTTACAAACACTCGCGACCGCAGAGTTCGCCGCGAGAATGGAACACAAAAAAGCAAAACGCATACTGGCGATGATAACGACTGGCAAAAACAAATGAGAAAGTTAAGTTCATGATAATTATTTTCCAGATTTGTTTCTCTATGGAATAGGAGATTGGACTATCGAATCTAGATGGCGATTTCACCTGAGGCTGAACAAACTAGCGATTTTAAGGAAGCGCTAGTTGACGACTATTGGCCGAGTGTAAAGAAAATGATTGTGATCGTCGATATCAGTCTCTTAAGAGATTCTTTTTTATGTTTGTGACAGACAGGGTTGCTGAAGAACCATGAAGATTGTCAAAGATCAAAAAGCAATAAGGCGGCTTTGTGCGTCATGCATGGCAGGGCATGTTGATGGACCCAAGTGGATGCCAGCATGGGACTATTCGCACTTCAACCCAACTATCCACTCTCAATTTAAAGCGCCAATCAGATTTTTTACTTTCGTCTTAAACTGCTAAATAGCTGGGCTTGCATGAATGAGTGATAGTAAAGTCTGAATAGTGATTGCAACATGCCATCAAAACAACACCAAAGCCCATGTGGAGATTCTCAACGTTACTAACGCCAAAGAATCGGGAATCCCTCCTAACAATGGATATGTTTGTTTACCTATCTAAACAGATTGACTTTACTTAAATCGCTTAACTTAAAAAAAAAATAAGATGCTCTTCTCATCGCAAAGAACCGTCGCTCGCTGCCACAGTCTCGAACAATATAGATCCATGGTGGCATCCGGGGAAACGCCACATCACGCGACGCCATCGAGATCTGACGCCACGAATGTATTAATAAAATACCAGTGATTTTTAGACTCGGAGATGTCCATGGGTAAAAGGCATGTTGTTTGTTATATCAAAAAGACTTGAGGCGCAGTTTGTTCATGATTATGGTCAAGATTGTAATTTTGAGTCTTGGCGGGTTGAGCATCCCTTGCATTTGACTGTGAATTCAGTGACTGTTGAGTTACTTCTCCCTGCACAAAGCCACAATCGATTTACCGCTTCATGTCTGAGCATAGAATACAGACAAAAGGACATTACCATTATTACTGATTATTCTGTCTTATCGTTATTAAAAAGGCGTCTTGGTTAGATTGTTTGTTGGTGGAAGGGTTCAGGGTCCTCCCGAGTCCCGGGCCCATTCTTATCTTTTTATGGGGCGGGGGAACCGGATGATTTCCTCCATCAGCCTTAACTGATCTTGGCTTAAATGTGACTGTGACAGACTGTGAGAGTGAGTCTGTGACTCTTAAGTTACAGTAATTTTGATGAATGATAATTCCCGGCTATGGCGGCTTTAACCGATACAGATACGGTAACAGTAAACAGCAAATCATTTTCTCTCTATAGTGGCGGTAGACTCGTCATTGTCCTCTCATCCTGGCCCTTGGATCTAGGCAAAGCTTATCGAGCCCATGCCCTTGGTCGTTATCACAAGCCAAGATGTTTGACCCAGGCCTTGTGACCTAGTGACAGCCCCTTTTTATCGGCCTCTCTTTTTTTCTGGTCTTGGGCACGCATCACATCAGGCTTGCAATCCCCCCCCATTGACTCTTGGGAAAGCTTGGCTAGTTCTGGGCTGCAGATCGTGAATGCAAAACGGCACTAACATAGCGTCTTTTCAACACGCGTCCACGGTCTCCGGAGACAGTACTTACAGTGACAGATGGTCTGGAGGGACTGACTAGTACGTACTCAACTGCCGAGAGTGTTTCTTCATGCAGAGTAGATCACTGATCAGTGATGTCGTAGCGTAGACGGTACAGGCTATGCTGATGATGATGACAGCAACTCTTCCTCTTAGAGACAAAGAATCACACAAATGACTGACAAGATGAGAATTTCCGTTCCATTGTTCCCACATGTGACTCAAAATTGCGCCACCAACTTGCACTCATTCTTCTTGGCTTGGGCTTGATCGCTCATCAAGAAAGAAGAAGCTGTCTCAGACCCTACAGAGTGGCGCTCTCCCGCTGACTGAGAGTTTCCCCCCCTCCAATACACGGTACTTACCTTACCTTGCATTGTATATGCACCAAGTTTTTTTTGTATGTCATGTCTCCGTGACGACAAAACATCGCTTAACAGTCAGTCACAGCTCGCCCTGCTTTTGTTGTTGTACGCTTTGATATAAATAAGCAGGGTTCTGCCTGTCAAATTGGGCCAGTTGAACCCCACCACATCAACGAGACAACTCATGCCCTGAGCCTAAAATCAGGGCGAAACACGAAAAGAAAAAAGAAACGAGTAATTGACTCCAGCTGAGACTGTTTTACGGGAGTAAATAAATATCCCAACAGACTCGTCATTCCTCTTTTCTCCTCAACATTCATCACATCCGATTTATTTATCTGATACAATCCAATACAATACCGAACCATTCATCTATCACCACACATAGTCTATTACTTGGACTTACACACACAAACACAATGTACCGCGAGAATCACCCAGGTCCTCTCTCTCTCCCCGCCATGTGGAGCCCTCCCAGCGACGTGGTTCTACCAAAGCACTCTCAGCACTACAACGAACAACGATCTCGACAGGCAAGCACATGCTCTGAGCGAAGCTGCGAGGGTATGACTGTCGATGAAACAAGAGAGTTATGGAGGTGTATGCTTGAACTTCAACTTCGATACGGATGCTATAATTCTACAAGGATAGATATGGCAATCGATGCTGGAGAATGCGGTGTGGACCTAATGCGTAAGTTTTCTACTCCATCTCTAGATTGAATTGGTGTTAATATTTTATAGCAAACCGCTTTATTATTGATACTCTCAACGAGTCTGTCATTAATCTCCCCGATGAGGGCCGCGAGCTACTTAACCGCTACTTATGTCCATCCTCGCCGACAAAGCAAAAGTGGAAGAAGTTCTGGAAGAAAGATTAAACCTTCACTTTTGTTATATTTGACTTTACGGCGTTGGGAAACGGATAGAAATACAAACTGCGATATGCATGGAAGGAGTTGGAACATTGCGCATTTAAATTATACCCAGACATCAGAATGGACCTGATTTACCTAAACAAATAGTTAATTGAATAACAATAATTGTCATGTCTAATGACAAAATCACAACTTCTGCTCAAACTCCTTATCGCCAATGTATCCAGCTTGGATCTTCATACTATCCAGAACCCTCTTCTTCACATCATCAACCTCAATATCCATACCCATAAACCCACCATGCGTGGCTCTAAACTCATACCCCTTCAACACATTCCACATCCTCGCCATCTCCTGTGTACTCAGCGGAATGAAATTTGGAATGCTCCAGAGAAAAGAAAAGGAATTGAGTCCAGCAGGTCGGACCCGCGAGGCGCCTGTGGCGTCTACACTCCAGTTCCCGACGCCCGATGCAGTCGTCATGAGCGTGTCGGCAATGAAGAGCCGAGAGTTGTAGTGCAGAACCATGGACCCGGGAAAGTGACCGCCCAGTTTTATGGCTTTTGCGCCTGTGTCTTGTATGGCGGTTTCGATGTTTGTGAGGGGCACTTGGTGCGAGGACGAGAGAGATGTCCAGGGTATGTCCTCGGAAGCAAGATAGACGGGGCATGAGAATGCGCGGGCCCATTGGACGTGGGTACTGTAGAAGTGTGGGTGACTTATCACGATGGCCTTTAGTCCGCCTTGTTCTTTGATGCGGGTGATAGTCTCATCGTCGAGAAGCGTGATACAGTCCCATAGTAAGTTCCCGTTTGGCGTGTTGATAAGGATAGCACGTTGACCAATCGCCAATTTTGGCGTAGACGCAATAAACGTGATGTTTGGGTCTGAAGTACAAGACGTCCACTCATTCTTGTGTTTCTTCTTTAATTCCCCCAACGTTGAAAATGACTGTCCAGAAGGCGGTACGAATTGACGTGGGTCATCGCAGATATGGCACGTCTTGAGTTCACTGCGATCAGACGTGGGAAACTGTGTACCGCATGTATCACAGACAAGCCAAGAATCTGCGGTGACGGGATCGTATGGTTCTGTAGTGATACTCATGATGGTTTAGCTTGCGATAGGACCTTGTTTTAACTTTTTTTGTTGTGTGTTTATCGTGTTCTTTGGTCGATCTTGTACAGAAACAGGTTGGATATTGAGGTCTCTTTGTATCACTCACATCCCCCACTTTCGAGCTGAAGACAGTGAGCGACCTCGGCTTTGAGATGCTGTAAAGTGCCAATTGAATTGACGTCACCTTGTCATGATCGGTTAAAGTTGTTCCACTTTCCCCATGGTTGGAGGATCTGTTTGGGCGATTTAAGAGAAAAATATCCCCAATTAATACACGAGATTACCAAGCAGGGCCTTTTGTAAGAGGTCTAGAATTTCAATTCATCAATTGATTCCACATCATTCATCAAATCTCGTATTCATTGTATCATGTATGTGCCGTACGTGCACAATGATTCCATCACCAAACTCCAAACACCTTGTCCAATCCATATTTTCCCATCTACCATGCCTCCCACATCTGATTTCCCATGGAGATCAACCTGTTGAACAACTGATCCCGCATGGAGACCGCCGTGAGATGATGTTCATTCCCATCCTTTGTCCTAATCATTAATCCATCCACGATTTCACGACCCATAGCCCATCCAACAATGATCTTGCTCTTCCAGCCCAGTCCACCCATCTTCTTCAGCTCTTCGATTTCACCAATAGTCACAGTCCATGCTGGCTTCAAGTCGCCGAGCTCGGTGGTCCAGCTAACAGCCGGTGTTGTAGCCGTAGCTGTGATGTAGGCATGGCCCTTCTTACCCTTGTAGCGAGCTGGGAAGCGAATTGGGCCGGTGAGAGGATGAGGTTCTTGACCCTTTACTACACCCAGTCTGTTCTTTGCCTGATGAGCGCCTGCCTTGGCCTTTGCTTTGTCGGCAGCCAGTGCTGTTGCGACGCCTCCCTTGGCAGTACCACGGATAAAGTTCATAATACGGTGCGATTTCTTATGTTTCTTCTTTTCTTCTTCCTCTTCCTGTTCATCTTCGTGAATGATGTTAGGGTCAGGCTGAACGGCCTCGTCGATTTCGCTTTGCGATACTCCTTCTGGTGGTGTCAGCATGAGTTGAACGTACAGTCAGTATGGTCGATACACACCTAGATGTTCCAACCCCTCTCCTGCAGTCTCGTGGGGAACAGTCGCGGGAGGCACGTCAGAAGAGGGAGGTGGGGGGAGAGGAGCCTTGTTCTTCTCGCCGATACGAAGAAGAGTGATGGCAAGCTGAGCATTGGTCGGGACGCCTCGAAGAACTGTGTTTCGCAATTCGACATACTTCTCCCAGCGGGGATATGTTCTGTTGGCATATTCCAAAGCAGGAGTGATGATGGGATCACCGAAGAATCCAAATCCAGCGGCGAAACCCATACCCTTCATGGCCATGTAGGGAGATGTGAACCAGGTTCCAAAAAGCATAGGCACAAGAACACCGATGAGGATAAGCTTAGGTCGATGACGGTGAAAAGGTGCAGCCGGGCTAAGAGCATTGCCAAATCGTTCCCAGGTATCAACAAAGTCAGCAATCAGATGCATTGTTGGCCGCGCCTTATCCCAAACAGCATTGGAAACAGGCTTCTTGGCCCGGTTATGTTCAGCGTGAGGATTCTCTCCCACAGACTTCTGTCTGGCCTCGGTAGCCTCCTCAGTGAGCTGCGTCGGATCCGGGGCAGCACTATCATCGTCGGGGTCTGTCTGGGGATGTTTTCCGGCAGCGGTACTAACAACAATCTACAAATCACTTAGTCCGTTTCGACGCAGAGAAAAACGCAAAAGCTTACACCTGAACATACCGTAGAAAGACTCGTGACAAAACTATGGGCTTCCTGCTCAACTGCTTCGCCCTTGTGCTTCTCCGGTGCACCAGTAACTGAATCATCTGAAGCTAGAACACCAGCTGCTGGCTTTTTGACACCTCCTGTCTTGGAGTCAATAAGCGAAGGAGGTGCGCCAGGGAAGCAGATGTTGCGGGCTTCGGGTGACCAGATAAGGATCATGAGAAAGACGATAATTGTAGGACCGAGAATATCAAGAAGCCAGGAGAGAGTATACACTGCAAGAAAGGCAGATGTTCGTTGATACTCTCTCCATGATCGAAGACGCACGATATGCTTCCAGAAAGAAAACAGTTGCGCAAAGACAGAGACGTAGAGGCGCTCAACCTGCGCTCTAAGCTTCTCGGGCGAAAACTCTTCTTCGTCTGCGATGTTCATATCGAGCATTCCCAGCGGTGGCTCCTCGATACTGCGCACGTAGAAGACCTGCTTATCGAAGCGTCGAATTAAAGTCCACGTATCATCATTCTTGAGTCCTCCGACCAACGGTGGCACGGCACTCGCGTTTTCGTTCCATCCAAGATTCTTGACTTCGACATCTCCGTGCTCGAGCTGTGCTGCGCCTTTCTCTTCAAAGTTTTGACTCTCTTCTGCGAGTTCATGGCTGATGGTTGGTGCTTCTTCGTGGTGTTCTTCTATTATCTCTGGTTCGCTTCCTGCGTTGTGGTTGGGTGCTGAGAACCCATGGTTTGGGTCTTCGGGGGGAGGGATAGTAGCCATGGTTGATGTCTACAGTTCATTTGTTGTTGGTTAGAATAGACGTTAAAGTTTCCTATGTGTGTAGGTAGATAATATGTTTGTAGCTGGAATTCTATGCACCGCCGCCTACGTCAACTGCTGTCTAAGTGCCAGGGAATAAAATAAGTATCATGGCATGTGCTCTTTCAGCCGTGACGTCATACCATCTAGATAAAGAAGACGATCATGAGCTGCAGTGATAAACAAGGATTCTACTGTAGTTAACTATCCACAGACAAAATATCCAAATAAAGCATTTGTGCTCCCCAAAATGACAATCAAGTGGTCTGATATTCTTTGTTGTTTGTCAATCAATTGTGTTTCTATCCTGTCTTGGATGCAACCTCCACGTCACTGTTCCGCTAAATGACACCAACGGTTTCTGATTAGTGTCTATCTAATCTATCACACACTGAATATCATACCCTCCTTCGTATTTTTTTATCATTTTACCCTGTTTTTGATCTGCACTTACTTTCTTCTTCTATGAGGCTCTCGATCATGGATTGCGTAGATCCTGCGTGTAACCTCCGCTGTGGGGCCGATTGCCGATATTTACGGACCACTACTTCCGGTCTATGTGAGCACCTTTTATCTTGATTAGCTGCAACATGTCGCAGATGAATGGCTGCCTTGTGCTTGATGCTACCCTCATCCAAGCCCTGTCGTCACCTTCAAAGCTGGTGTTGAGACCTCAGACAACGACACACCCGAAGCGTGCAGGCAACTCAGAGGCTCACGATGTCTTCGTTAGTATCTTGTTGTACGGCATACTCACACTTGATCCTTTTCGAGTCATACCGCACTAATCCTTATGGCTTATCCAGATCCGTCCTGCGATGAACGAGCCCAGGTTTGTTGTTTTACGTGTGAAGCAATCAAGTGTCACTCCGCAAACAATCAGAACCGGCGAAGCCCATCGAGACAGCAAGGGAAAGATGACAGAATTCTACAGAGTATAGTTGTTGAGCGCAAGAAAAAAACATACTCGCCAATAGCATCACTCTCGACACGGGAATGCTCCTCCAGTGAGGCCACAAAGCTGATCTCTGAATAACATCCACAGGATAGAGGCTTTCAGACCATCACACCGAAACGATGTCATGCAACACCTCCAGAAGCATTTTGTTATCTTCTTGAAATTCAATCATCTTCACTACTGTTTCCCTCAATGCAAATAGCCTCTTCAACCCCTCTTCCAGAAGTCATCCAGCCCATTCCATCAGATCAACTCCAAGGAGAGTCAAAGACATGTGATGCATCATACTCAACAATAAAATTTTGAACAGGTGATCTATCATTATAGCTTTCACTCCGGTTATCTACTAGATTACAACCACTCCCCTCGACCAGTGGTGGAAAATACTGTGCATGATCCGTTCTGTCCATGATGAAGCCATCATGGATTGCGTTTAGCAACTCAACCTTTTTCACCCCCAACACACAAATCCAGTTCTCATGCTTCCCAAATTGACATCAAGTATCCCATCGAGTTTCAAGTCAGTAAAATAGACACAAGAATATGTCGATTGGAAGCGTGTTGTCGCCCAGTGAAATATACCCTTAGTTAACTTGGCTACCCTATACCTCAAATACCCGAAACATCGACTCAAACACGAAAGCTTCATCATCGGCTACAACGATCCGAAATGCAATTGGAACAGAGAACTTGATACATGGTACTCTACATCAATACGAGCTTCAAATTGAGTAGGTCAATTGACATAGGAACTTCCCAGTTTATCCTTGGACGCATTGACAATGGCTCACCACGTCAATGAAGCTCATATCGATCAATAGGATCAAAAAAACCTGGAAGCTTACCCTGCATCACTTATTGAGACATAGAGATACTTGCACTGAGGCGAAAAGAAAGAATACTTCCTCAATTGCAGTACATCAGCCATCCGCCCGGTCAAGCTGCTCAATCATACCGGGCGCTTACGGATACATTCAAGCCATCACAACACTTTCGCAGCATCTCAAGTGATCTGCAAAAAGTACAGTACAATAATTGAGGCATATAGACACGTCGACAACGCCTTTGCAAATCCATGCTACAATTCAACCAAGAATTGCTTGCCACAATATGGCCTCGTTCTATCCTGACGTTAATTCCGCAATCAGCTCACCCTCTTCCACGGCTGATTGGCGCAACCCGCCGTCCACGTAAGAGCGATCCTTGTGTGATACCTATCTCCTCCGCAGATACAGCGCCGAGGCCAGAAGACGTGCAGGAACAGAACAGCGTCCCCTAGAAACCGGTGAGGCCTAGTTCAAGCGGCCGGGATCGAGGCCAACGCAGCAGCAGCATATCACTGAGCTTGGCATCACGAGATAGCCTCATATTATTCCGGTCGGCGGTAAAAAGGATAGACTTCGTGGCTATCTGAGAGGAATTCCTCCCCCACGTGCCGATACAACTCATTGATTGTAATCTTGAATTGCGGTATGGATAGCAGCCTCATCCACGGGATCAGGCTCTGGGCGAATGAGCGTTCGCCACACGGCGCTGGCCACTGAGCCAGGGCCATCTTTCAGACGCCGAATGCTTTGGAAGTATCTATCAATCAATCCTGGGCACGAATAAGCTTTCTCTCTCTCTTCAATTTACCACCAACAAGAAAAAACAAGGAAAAGGCAAAGCAAAGCGAAGCAAGGAGAGGCAAAAAGCAACAATGCATCAGCGGTGAACAGCCCGAGCTGCATTGGCAAGGATTTTCGACCGCTGCATTCGCAACACCTCAGCAGCAGTGAGTGATGCCTGTGTGAGCAAAATATCGAAACCCAAATTTTGAGAAAGTCGACAGATTTGGGCGTCTAGAGCCTCTGCTCCATATCTTTGACCCGACCTGCAGATGCCTACGCCAGGGATTCCATGTTTCTTCCCAAGTACACGCTGTAGCATCTGCGAGACTGCGCGCCGTGCCGAGGTGAGTTGTTTCATCCAAATGAATGAACATGTCACCCAAGAGTTCAGATGATTGATACCATTTGGCTGGTATGAAGTTGTATCAAGGTTTCAGTGCAGTCGCGCTCAAAGGAACGCACGGGTTCTGTAGCCGTTCACAGACCTCAATGACACTGTTCTGACCAGGAGATCGACAGCCAGCATTCGATAGTCGAAGGCAATTGATCAACTATATTCAGTCGGCATTTGGTTGAGAGAGAATACTGTATGTACATACATAGTAGTATGGCTGCTGACGTGCATCAAGCTGTACTGTACAATTGGAATTCATTGAAGTCAATGACAAACTCGTGCCTTCAAATTGAATTGCCGAACATCCCGAGGATCAAATTTCTCTGCTTACAATGAGCTGAATCTTGCTAAGCAGAAACCGACCGACATATGCATCGCATTGCGCGTATGCCTGTCCCAGTTCAAGTCAGTCAGCCGCAGACAGTCTCAGAAGGATGGATGGCAGCGATAGCTGAGCCACGAATCCGACCCTTGTCAGATCGTCAGGAACGAGACACACCAGAGCCTTCGGACCCCATGCCCGTTGGCCGCGCTCTATATGGCGTACCTCTTTAGGCATAGCCAGGGCATAATTTGCAGGTAATTCTAACGGAGGCTGAGAAGAAGAAAGTTAATCAGCCACTGTTGGGAAACTTCATAACTGAATTGAGACAATATTCTCTCCCTGCAGCCACTTGGTTTAGCTGTTTCTTCTTATTCATCTGGTTGCCACCATGGAATGAACCATAACAGAAAGAGTAATAATGTGCAATAAGCAATTTGCAGAAGTCCATCCTGCAGCCATTGTAGGGTACGTTGGATGCAACTGTCTTTCAACGACTGCAAGGTAATCCCGTCCACAATTTCGCATATCGACCGATTCCACTCTCTGGCAGCTCCCCACGATACATTGCAGGATGCGGATACAACATATCTCATCATGTCCCTGGTCTCTTCCTCTTCCAGCGATACGCGTCCCGGAGACAGTCGGAGCCGTCTTCAGGCAACGGCTAAGAGACTCAAGACGCGGCGTGGGGCCGGTGTAAGAATCTTTCATCATGAGAAGCAAGACTGGAAAACTCTGATCTCGTCAGCCAGGGTGGAGATGCATGTGGGAATCTCTGGCCAAGGCCAACCAAGTCTCCTCACAACTGTCGTCAGCCATACCCTCTTCTTCCTGCGGTTGTCTTGTTCCTGAAAGAGCCCCAGCCAGCCACTGTTCTTAATTGATCCAATTGTAGTCAACTTGATGTAAATCTATTCCATATTTTGTCAGAGGTTGAGTTGATGATGGTTCTGGCGCTGCTAATGCGCTCCAGGTCTAGCCGCTTCTAAACATATCATGGCTCAATGTACTGCAACAGCCAAGCCTTCGGGGAACAATCTCGAGCATCCCGTTCAGATCTTGCGTGACGTGCATCTGGCGAGTCAAACAGACTGAACGGCGTCGGTTCGATTTGAAGAGATAAACTCTCTTTGGATTGTGATTGGCTTTGATTAACTTTGTCAACTTCGTCAACAATTCATGAGGCTCATGCAAATATCCCCAGCACTTTGGGCTCCGTAGCTTCTGACTGGCAGGTTGTCTTGCGAACTCGCAGTTGTACCTTTTCTGGGTGACATCGAGATGAACGACGTTGACGACGATGTAACCACACTGAAGAATTTGAGGCAATGAGGCCATTGCCCAATCGAGTTTCTGGACCGTACTAGTATCGCCACCAGGAACGATGTCAAGGGGAGATCTCGGTGGCTTGGGCCGGACCTGGCTTCATCGAGAAATCGCCGCATACTCACATGCTTCAACAAATTTCAGTTGCTGGAGACAATCAAGAGAGTAGTATGTTGAGTGTTACACAGTGTAGTCAGTTGGGTCTTGGTCTCGTATGATCGCTTTCATTATCATGGACAATTATTCAATATGCAGTCGCATTGTGCTGTTGTGAAAGTCTAGCATTGAGTTAATGGAATGGAATGCAAGCCATTGCAGCCGCAGCCGCAGCCGTTAGAGTGCCGTGAAACACAACGTTATAGCGGCCCGTGTGTCAATCCCGACTGATTCTGGCACGATGGCTGAACTTTGTCCCCAAAGAAGAGGCAGTAAAGTCATAACGACTTAAATTAAGGTTCAGGTAATTTGTGCATTTCAGTGTTGAAGTCCGTGCCGTATGCGTAGAATTGATCAGAATCTCGTCATAGACGCGGCGTTTTGACCTTTAACGTCTGTAAAGAGCATGCAGGCGTAGCGTAGTGCTCAAAAGGTTGTCCGAATTGGATGGTCCAACATAAGCAGTCAGCATGGCAAACTCAATTGTGTGTTCATCCTGGCCGCGAATTCTTTTTCGTTAACACCCCGCTCAAAATTTTCTCAAATTTGATAATGAGGCTAATTCCAAGAACGATGGTGATAATGATGCCAATGACGGCATTCAGTGGGTTCTTGAAGCTCTCTTCATCCGCCCAATACCTTGGTTAAGCTTGTTCCTTGTTTGGTGAGGGATCGCCGGATCAAGATGCAAGATGGGGCTACTCGCTGCCTTGCGCACGAGGCATCAAGAGTTGCGGGTCGAACGCAAAGGACCTTTCCTCAGAGGGGCCTAAACGGGACAAGTTAGCCAATCAGCAAGCCCTAGCTAACGAATGCTTTTGACATGAGATACAGTAGCAGAAGCAACTTCGGCACAGTTAATAATTGTGCCTCGGACGAACTTTCTTACCCTAATACATGACGGTAGCTGGTGGAGGGTTGAATTGTAGTAGAATTGGCTTTCTACGGGCATAGAGTGAATGCATTGGGGTCCGAAAGGGCATCCAAGGGTACAACAACAAGTTGTTGACCACAGGAAATGCAGCTTGTCATTGGCGGATAGGGTAACATAGCTAGAGTATCACACAGCATCACCATTATCAACCAACTCCTCCTACCAAGGTCATCAGATGGGCTGTTATATGCGACTCCGACACCGGACAAGCAATTAGCTCTTCGAATCGAAGGGCTTTGTCAACTCAAGTCTCCTCTCTGCTCTCAACAGCATCCCATCTGCCTTCGTCTTCAACATGGTACGCGTGTGTGACAGCTCAACGGACTGTTAAGTGTGAACTCAAACAGACACCGTTTCCACTTGCTGTCTACTAATGTTAACCGAGTTCAACAAGACGTACAGCGCCACTGGGGCTGAGTTGATATCAATTCAAAGCAATTCGCGCATTCTAGCGCCATACAAAGGACAAGGCTAAAGTCTCTCGGTGCTAGATTTGTTCACCATGGCGCAATCAACCATCAGCGTTGCTGCAAGCGAGCAAAATGGCAGGTCTGGACTATCGAGAAGTCAATGTGTGTAGCAAATTCTTGAGGTCTGTTGGATCCAGGCCCTGAATACCCATGCTCAGGATTAGGAGGTTCTAGCAAGGGCCACAAGCGCAAAGGCGGAATCCTTGGAGCCTTCCGCGGGCACAACGGTCAGCCTTTAAGACTTCTCGCCAACGTCGGCCCAGGTACCATGGTGAGGCTAATGCAACAGGGCTTTGAACCCGGGGCTCAGGGCCATCGCCGTTGGAGGGTAAAACGATCTGGCAACGAACCGACAACTGACAGTGTGTACCGCTAGTTGAATCTTGCGTACTGGGTCGGTAAAGAGGATGGAATCGGTCAGTTTAGCCGACAATGGTGATGGTTCAAGACGCGAAAATCTTGATGGAGTAAGAATACAAGCAGCACTGTAAATTCTCCGATGCTCTCCACGAATTACTTGCCTGCTCCCCAGGCGATCAACATAAGAGATCGCGATGCTTTGTGCGATGAGAGACGACTGGTTAGGGTACTGGACGATCGACACAAATAATACTGGAGACAGTAAAATGAGCAGTTGAATGATAAGCTTTTTCATCAATCAACTTTGCCGGAGCGCTGGACGCCGGTGCGATTTGGTGTGCTTTTGGCGTCTTCAAGTAAACCTGTAGTTGTCAAGAATTACAGCCACAAGGATCCGCTGGAGAAGCTAAGGGCCTTCCATGTTGTTCCATGGGCTCCCGGCGCACCATCGGCGTCGCTTCCCTTCCGCTGGGAAGCTTGGACTGCGGCCACTATACCTCGAAGGGCAGGCGTGCCCCGTTGGCCACGAGTCTTTCGCGCGACAAGATACAGAGTTGAAGACAAGACATTGGCGAAGCAAAGAAATGTAAAGACATGGAATACCCTGTTTTTTCCAGGACAAGGTAGAGCGATATCGTGGGATACCAGCTGTATCTCGATGCAGTCACTCGATGTGTCACCCCATTTGGGATATGTTCAAGGGTCTTGAAGGGAGAGAACTTCCAACCAGTAGGCGAGAAAACGGTCCTTTGGAGGGGCTCGGAACGATTCAATGGCCGCGCGAACAAGTCGACTGCGACTGACTCTTCATTGCCCATTATTAAAAAGCAAGCAATGAGTTTTGTCGGAATCGGATACATCCGCCCGCCTTCGCTTTGACAGACTGGCCCGCAGTTGACGGGTTGACCGGTAGTTGACTCAGTGACCATAAGCGGTCAACTCCAGATAAACGGTCAGTAGATGCCCAAGTCAAAGAGAGGTTGGAAACCACCATGGGCGGGTTCGCAGAGACGGGGAAACGGGAAGACCCAGTCGTCTCGTGGAAACAAGACCAGCATTCATTGCTGTCTCACAGAGGAAGTGATCGACGTAGTTACTCCAAACTGCGAAGCTTTGGAAAACGACGTAATATTGCATAGTCAGAAAGCTCAACAAGTATTCATTCAGCCTGTGTCACGGAAAATGGAGGTGTTTGCTTTTTCGCTCATAGAGAAATAGAGCTGTGCCGTCAGCGGCTTTCGGTCAACGTTTTCGCAATTCGGCTGATTGAGTTTATTGGTGGTGGCGGAATAGAGTGCGAAAATCAAAAGCAACCAGTGATGATGAGCTCATCTTCGGACTGAGATTCCGTTTCCAAAAGATGCTCGGCATTTCCACAATAGCATAAGTGACAGGCTGAAAGTAGAGCCTAGAGTTAGAGATAACGGTGAAGGGCAATAAAGAAGACGACGATGACCATACAAGCCATACCGCAAGTCGGGTCTCCAAATTCACTGATCGCTTGTGAATCTGGGGACAAGGATGGACTGAAAACGGCCACGATAAAACGAGGCCGACCCAGAGAGGCGGTGCCATGGAGTCTCTGAGAGAAAGGATACGTACCCCCTGCTGACTCCTCCAAATCCTTCCCATCTAAGTTGCGACCCTAGTCACCGGCTTGAAGATGCTGGTCGCCTACAAGAGCCCTGTCAAGGTTGACAAGGGATAAGAGAGAGCTGGGTCCAGGCCCAAAGCGGAACGGAAAGTGGAAGGATTGAAATTGAGGAGATGGAGGTGAAGAGAATTGCTTTACTAAAGTTTAGCTTTTTGGCGCAGAATTGATTGTAACAGAAGCAAAGTGATCGGCGAAGTGATGAGGTCAAGAAACAAACAAGAAAAACAGAGCAAAAAACTTCAGACAGCGACGATCTTTGCATCCAATGGTAAAAGGTGGGGAGGGGAGCTTAGAGCTTTTCCTTGTGCTTGCTTTGCTGCCATGTGAAAGAAGGTTTTTACCATTTTGGGAGTCACACACAACGGTTTGGACGTTGGAGCCAAGGAAGCATAAAAAGATTCTAGTGAATGCATAAAAACGTCAATAAAAGTTATGATTGCACAACAAAGTGCTTACAGAGGAGATTGACTTTTGACCAATGTCAACTCATTTGCTCGCCAGTTCACTGAAGGGAAGACCCCTGCAACTCTCTACTCTCTTTCGTGCTAACTAACTCAGTCGCTTGGTCATTGATGGATCCTCTGTAGGTTTGTTGTCTCTTTCAGGGTCCATGCGGTTCCCTCCAGATATCGTTCGTACATCCTACTATTGCATTCTGGTTGACTCAGAGTTAAGCTCTTGCTTGCCCGTGCGGTACAGTGCAGCTTGTTTCGTCTATCAATAATGTCATTGTTTCAAAGATTGCACTGAATACTCCGGTTGCCGTGTGTCGATCATCTAAATAAAAGCCAGCCTCAACACAGCCATTTGAGCCACAAACAAAACAATGTTCCACTCCTTGCGTAGCGTCGTTCTCTCAGAACGCCTCACTTGTTTGCAATATCCAGCCTCTCTCGTCTAGATACCTGGATACCTACAGAGTATAGAGTACTCCATATACTTCGTAATCACTATGTACTGTTTCATCGAGCTCTGCTTTGTGCTCTTTTCTCAGCCAGAACCCAAGTCACAAACCATGACAAACCCCCACTGAAGTCCACTTCAACCACCGCGGAAACATGGCCCCACTTCCCAGAGCTCTGAAGGACCTCTGTATTGTAATGGAAATTCTACAGCACTGTAAGCGGCCAGTCACTGTAAGCTAAGTCTCACGGCATACAATCAGGTTTTGGAAATGTCAATCCATGGCCTATGATTTTCTTTGATTCATCTCCTCATCACCTTACTCCTACCTACGTAGCAGTTTACCCTTGTCTCAAATTGCAGAGAAACAATTTACACCAACCGCGACAAGAGACACAGCAGCCAGCAGCGTCTCGTCAACTAAACCAGGGCTCTCCCCCGCTTCCGTGCCCCAGAAGTTGAACGTCAGCCAACCTTTATCCCTGCAGCAGATGCTGAGGATACGCAGCTTTGACTTTGGTATTGTGCACTGCATATTGAGAACGCAACGTCGGTACTGTACAGTACGATTTGTAATTCATCACCGCCTGTCAATACGCATGCTATTATGCATCTGTTGAAGAGGTAAATGCACAGACGCAACGCAGAGGGACTCTGTACCGAAGTTTGAAGCCACCTCACCGGTCCAGTCCACCACCACACAGCATCCATCGCATCACCCTCCACTAGAACGTACATACATACGCATATTTTTATACATAAAGTACAACACCACGATAACACCTTATCACATCGCAGCTACAGCCGCGGTTCAGTATAGACAACCAACACTTTCATGTACTTGCGCCCAATCCTCGGTTTAATAACACGTGGACGACCGAGCGCGTTTCCCAGTTACCTGGTGACTTGACTCCATACCTTGACTTGCAAGTCCCTGTCTCTCTTTTTCTGTGCTGTGCTGTGTTGTGCTCTGGTACCAGCCCTGCCCAGCCGCCGCCCAGACCAGACAGTCAAGTAAGGTAGTCAGTGTCCGAGAACTCGGTGGTCCATCATACCATCCCATCCCATGCATAACCTCTCATCTTTGATATACGAGCGTCATCCCCGAATAATTTCGCCTCACTTGAAGACTTTCAATCCATCTATCTGATTACCAAACCAACTATTCAGTCGTCATTGACATATTCAATATCTCTATCGCTTATTTACGAGTCACATCCGCCTCACGAGGACAGCCAACCAAAACGGCCAAACGGCGGACTAAAGTCAAAAAGCAACCAGCAACGGCACTTGGGTTGTTTTGCTTGAGTCGGCTGTCAACCACCCAGACATCAACAAAAAAACAAGAGTCAGTCAGAGTCAACCAAGGTACCGGCGCCAGCCTTTCCGCCTTAGTCTCTACCTACTCTCTACGTCTTTCTACCGGACACAGCCCACTTAGAGCAAAAGAAAAACGCTCCACCATCGGGAACCGTCTCCTCGTTGTTGACTCCTACCCAACGGTACCCCACCACCATATTTTTCTTCCCGCTCAGACCTGACGCCAGAGAACAAAAAAAAGTTGCAAAGAGCCAAGAAGGCCGCTCAGGCTGTAGACCCGCTTGTTGCTGTCTTCTGACCCTTGTTCACCTGCCCACCTGCCAGCCCACCCAGAAAACTACCTCTACCTAACCCACTTCCTTCCTGCCGTCCTGCCTTCCTGCCCGCCTAGCCTCCTTCCCAGAAATTTCCCACCCCAGTCTCAGTCCGTGGGAAAGAAGCACCCCCGGTCCCCGGATCCGCCGCCACCTGGCCCGACAGCGAAGTACGGGCAGTACACGAGCTAACCCAACCTGGCTGCTGTGTCACTACTTCCACTGCCTCTATCAACAACCACCTCCCGAGGTATCCCTCCAACTTTCTTGTTTTTCTTCTTCCTCCATTTTTCTCCCCAACACCAAATCAAAACATAGCAACCAAAGGTAGTAGAGTCGTTCGCTTTCTCGATTCTCACAATCATCACGGCTTCGACCGTACCGGCCGACATCATGTCGCCTAAGCTTAAGCCGCTGCTTCTCCCGCAGTTGGTAGAGGATCGACGTAAGTGGGAAGTACAACAAGTTAGCCCCGAAACCGACCTCTCCTACGTCTACTACACAACAAATTCGTCCTCTTCCGATGTTGCTTCACCACTCACTCCGACTTTCTCTCCTGCTGGAAAGGGTCACTTCCGAATGTCCAGCTCGACTTCTTCTCTCGATCTGCCACCGCAATTGAACGAAAGTCCTGTATCGCCCACTCAATCGGTCCAAACAAAACCCCAGATGCGATCATTGCCCGATGTTCAAGAAGAGCCATTGGAACCTGAACACGACACCACCAACAACCGTATTAGTCTTGCTCCTTCGGATCAGTTTAGTCTCTATGACTGCTTGTGTATGTCTTGTCCGTCTGGCCAGGCCGTCGTATCTTTTGAGAAACCGTGTTTGGCCTGCCACATTCGTGATCGTCGAGTTACTAACCAATCCTTCCCGTGTAGGTGATGACCCATGTGAGCCCCGAAATAGCTCCGAAGATGTTATGTTCCAGGGAGATATCGTCCACGACTACGACATTGATTATGACATGGGTTTCTTGAGTGACGGTGACACACCTATGGACGACGAGCGATCCCGTAAGAAGCGATCAGGCAGCGAGTCACCCTTCGCCGGACTCACTTCACGAATTGGTGCCCGTTTCCCTAGTATGACGCGCTGGAAGCCCAACAGTCGCCGAGGCAACCCAATGATGTCGCCCAGTACTGAGCTCAGCTTGGAGAGCGTTGTACTTTCCGGAGGTCCTTCAAGTCGATCATCATCCATGTCTGCACCCAGCCGACCTGGTCAGGAACGCATGTTGGAAAACACTGGACTCCCTACCCCCGCGGTATCGTACTATGGAAGTACTGAGAGCATCAACCTACCTGCGCCTATCGACATCGAGAAGGCGCAAGCACTTATCGAGCAATCCGACCTTGAGCGAGAACGAGAACTGGCCACCACCCCTCTACTACCTCCTTTAATGACGAGCCCTCTAAGTGGCCCACCCTTGGAGTCACCTTTGCAATCACCCACCATTGCACCACCCTCTGCGACAACCGAAGTCCCGTCGCCGGTCCCTTCTGCCACACAGTTCCCCAGGCCATCTCTGAGCACGAAGCCCTCTGTGTCTTCTTTCCGATTTGGTTCCAACAGCCCCGAGGTACCAATCCCTCTTCCTTCGATCCTCCAGGAGCATGATGAGTGGTCAGATCGTCTTGGTCATGCCAACTTCACCATCGCTCCGCAGCCTTACCAACCCGAGTCTGTGAACATGGAGTCACTTCAACAATTGCGCAACGACTGGGACACAGCACGATGCAACTATACCAAGCACCTTGTACGCACAGGCGAGAACTATGGAGAGACCAGCAAGATCTACGCTCTTACCGAAGCCAAATGGGCCGAGATTGAGAAACGATGGAGGACAACCCACGACGAACTCATGGCCCAGATTGTGCAAGCTACCAGCTCCGCTCCTGGATCGACGAGCGCTTCACGAAGCCGCAGCCGTGGCCGTGGACGCGCACGAGCCAACAGTGGTGGTTCCGTTCTTGGTCGACCACCCCCGATGGATGATCTCTTCGCCGGCATGCAATGGAAACGTCTTGAGGATGGACTGCCCAGCGCAATTCCTCGACTGGTGGATGCGGACGGCAAGTTCCCCTCCCGAGGCGACGAGGACATTGTAGGACCCATGCAACGAGACGAGGTGATGCTACGGACGCACAGCGAAGAGCGCAAGGGAGCACGATTCTGGAAGAACCTCGCAGGCAAAGTCGGCCTACGCAAGTAATGAGTGCTTGCCTGATCTCGAATTGGATTACGGATCAACGATCAACTTAATGACCTGCTACGCGATGACGACTGGACCAAACTAGAAGTCGTTGGATGACACATACAACCAGCTATCATGGGGTTGCTGGCGTTTTTACTTCTTTCATGTCCTTTTTTGCACCATTTTTTACAGAGATACCCCGACTCATGTCATTCCTTTTTATTTTCGGGATCTTGATCCCGACATAGCCACGACGGCACAACATACGAGCCGAGTCTTCCCCCACCGGGAGGGGCTTGCACATTATTGTTTATTGTTTAGAAGTGTACATAATGGAAAGTGCGGGGCGTTCAGCAGAGGAAACGAAAAGCGAAGAAGTGGGAAAAGTTTAGACGGAACTTGCTCTTGGGGTACAAAACAAGAAGAGCGAGCCGAGCGAGGACAGCGAAGTGGACGCAGCTCGAGCTTGCAGGAGTTTGATTTTGGGATTACTTTACATTGATTGCTTCCCCGCCATGATTGGAAGTGCACGGCATGGCAGCACAGGCATGTGTGTACAAGCACAAGACAGCACAGCGCACCACACCAGGCCACACAGCACAAAGCAAAGGCACAAGCACACAAACATTTATCCCCGGGCATTGCAAATGCAAATAATGGGCAGATTTGTTGGATTTGAAAGCAAGGAAACATGTCACGAAGGGGATATGTGTGTACAATCATGGTGTATCTATCATGGGGTTTACTGATATTTTTTTTGGCGGCGTATCGGATTGAACAAGACAGGCGGAGGGTGAGGGGACGATATTAATGGCTGTCGACTTGGACAGCTCTCCGGCCTTTGGTTGAATTGAAACAACTAAGGTGACGAGGAGATTCGATTGATTGATGAATGAGAAGTCAGAAAAAAGCTGATGCAAACAAAATAATAAAAATAATTAAAATAACTCTCTCTCTCTCTTGATGTGTGTGTATGTCTCACTGTGACTATGACTGACAGTTATGTTGTGGCTCACACACAAACACGGGTTGTCGAAGCGAAGAGTCACAACACAATGCCAGTCTTCGTCTATGGGCTGATTGATTGCTAAGGAATTTGATGTCTAGACTAAACTTGAAGCTGTCGTGACACCCCCAAGACTCAAGAACGGCACAACGCGACCCTCCATAAGCGACAAAAGAAACAATGGCTTCTGCCCACTCAGCAACACGAGCAGAGCAAACACCTCCAACGCATCTCTATTGGATCATTTTCCCAAGACATATGACGACATCAAACAGCATTTTCTAGCTCTTAAATAAACTCTTGTTCTAAAATTCCTTATTAACCCCGCGAAGAAACAGGGGGGATACGTGTTTCACGCCATGGCTGAAAGGTGGTGTTACAGTTACTAGGCGAAAGGTCTGTTTCGTTTCATGGCGCTCCGGGGAAGGGAAGGATGAGCCGTGGTTTTGACAGCAGATCTGGTGTTTCACTTTGATGCGGCTTTCCGATGAGGGGTTTATTGTAAGAGATATTAGACAAAGAGGAGATACACGGGTGGATGCATTGATCGGGGCCAGTCTTTATTTAGATTGTATGAATAGTGTGTGTGTGGGTGTGGAAGGTTGTGTTTATGTTTGTATTTGACAACCTTGATTTGTTTTGAGGGGAGTGAATTGCTTGATATGTTGGTGTTGTGATGTTTGAGATGGTGTTGAGACAGGCAGAGACTATGACTCAAAGATGGAAAACATAGTTGGAATGGGTATAAAAAGAGCCGATGAGACCAGTTTAGCTTTAGAAATTTTAATCTCTTCAAGTTATACATTTTAATTTTATAGTAGTAATATATCATCATGAGACCTGTGGGCATCATCTATCCAAATGGCTGTCGCATGAGGTTTGCGACTATCTTCACATGGCTACCTATATATTGATATGAAGCCACCTTCGATAAGCCCACCCACGATAAGTCTGACGATGATAAATCCGACGACGATGAGCCCGATGATGATGAGTCCGATAATGATGATGAAAGGCTGTTCTTTAGCAGCAAGCGATTCCACATAATGATGCTGTCGCTGTCTTTCATCACACACCAGAACCAGGCCAGTGACTATTCCTGAACACTTTTAGTATATTATAATACGAGTAGCTCGAAGAGGGGAGAAAGGGAATCATGGAAAATATCAGGATTCTTTAGACGACTGGAATACCCAGCATGTCCTTTTCTGGAGATCCAGAGAGTTGTTGGCATTTCCCGAGCATTGGAGAGACGAATTCCCTCCCCACCAATGAATTCGTTCCCTTGACGGCAGAGTTGATTCAATCTAAGTGGCCAGGATATGTAAGACCCGACGAGATCTTCTTAAACTACAGCCTGTTCTTAATCTTATATATGCGTTATTCTTTATATATATCCCCCCCAGAAACCGCCAGCAAAGCGGTCCTCTGTCACCTTCCGGATGGAAATGAGACATTGAGGGAGGAAGATCTTCCCACAACTTGCTGCAACATCTGGAGTCCTCACTGGAGCAGACGTGGGATGAGGCAACATGTCGCTTTCTTCGACCCAGTCAAGCCGCTGTATCCCAAGAGCACTTGGATGGGTACATGTCCAAGCATAGATTTACCGGCAACTGACCAGATGATCCCGACCTCGGTCTTCAGGGCCAAACTTGAAAGCACCCGGGAAGCAATCGATCTGAAGTTCAGAGCCTGCCAAAGGTCGAGAGATGTATCGCTAGCTAAGAAGATCATTGGGGTAGAGCTAGTCCATGAGCGACCAGCAGAAGCGTGCCCTCTTTTTTTCGCATATTCTCTATACGTCCTACTCTTATTCTTTTGTGAGGACCATGCGTTGAAACTGGTAGATTTGAGTGCTCGCTTCTCAAGTTTGCGAACAGCAGTCGAACGTATAGTATACTAGACACAATGGCTAGAGAATGGCACGCCTCAACAAGAAAGGAACACCCGGTTGGGACGTTTATCGTCAATATCAGCCTTCCCACCTGATCTTTCGCTCGCTGCCGCTCCTCTAAAGCTCATCCGTATCATCTTTCTGCTCACCAGAAGTCTCATTTACGTTGTGTCTCCCACGAGGCCTTCTTGGACTCTTGGACTCAGAGTTTTTCATAGAATGGACTTGGAGTTTGCATCTCCCATCAGGGGTTCCTGAAACAGCCTCTGACGATGGCCAACAACGGACTCGTTAAAGATCAGATTCCGGACACTGAAATTGACTCCGAGTTTCTTTTCTTCCAAGATATAAGCGAGGCTGACTATCTCCGGGATCCGAGACGAAGTTGAAGACTCGCGAATCAAATATCAGCACACCACCGCCAACACCAACACTACAGTGGCAGGATCTCCCTTGGAGCCTACGGCGAAGCGGCTACCGCTCGGGGTGCGGAGTCCTAACATGGAAGCCCCCCCGAGGCGCAAGCATGCCGCCGAGACCGATGAGGCTTCACCCATGAGAGCCGATCACGGGTAATTTCACACATCCTGTTCAAAGCGTACTTCTTCTAACACTCTCATAGCCGTTGGCCGCCCAGAATGGGGAAGAGATCTCTCCCACATTTCATCCATTCGGCAGACTCCCACCTGATATTCGCATTAAGATTTAGAAAGAGGGTTATCTAGATCTACCTGAAGGCAAACAGGGAGTTCAGTATGTAGATGCTGACGCCCTGGTTCGATTTAGGCTGTTGGAGTGCCTTGAGCTATCATGTTTGCCTTTTCTTGTCGTATGTCATTGGTTGACTTCGACCAGGTGGGCATTTGCACGCTCAAACCCTTCACAGGATACCCTCAAATCCTTTGATGTAAGGACACGACGCCCAAGCATATATAATAGAAACCTGTTAAATATTTGTCAAAGACGGATCCCATGAGACCCAATCGACGAGATCATCATCCGGAACTGAAGATGGAGTTGTCATGGTGAGGTATTCAAATAGGTATTCCTTTTTAGGATATGCCAACCCGGCCTTTATATAATCTTCAGTCATGTTCTTCTCTACTTGGGCAGGTGGGCAATCTGAAGGGCTCGGAAAGCTACGCTGAAAGGAATGAATGTTACTGGGAAGTTAGAGCATCTAAAATGAACAAATACAAACATTATTACAAAAGCATTATCAACTAGTAAACATCACAAAGGCAACGTATTATCATGTGTAAAGCAAAAGTCTTATTGTAGTACAATGGCCCATCCCGGGCGTCTATGCTTTCCATGCCTCATCCCGAGGTCTTTAAACCGTACACCGACCTGCGTCGTCCGCCGAAAACAGGCTCAAAACATTCCAAAATGTGGTATCATAGCGCAACCACCCAACGCCTTGCAATGCTTTTCATGCTCTCGTGATGTCGCATAAAGGCGTTGGGAACGCCCTCCCGTTCCCAACGCCGCCAAAAAGATCGCGTCGTCGTCGTATGTCGAAAACAAAAAGTTCCAAAACTTCACCACCAAGGTGGCCGTCGTCCCCGAGGATGGGCTCAAGCCCCAGTGCGTGCGCGAGATCGCGTCACGCGCTGAGGCTTGGCTGGTGTGCCATTGGCAACCATGCCCAAGTCCTCTGCCACCTTGGTGGTCCTCTTCGCCTTTGGTGTCGACTTGGGTGTCGACTTGGGCTTCGAGATGCCCGTCTTTCCTTGGGTAGCCTTGGCCTTGGCCTTGGGCGCGGCCCGTCCCTTCTTGGGCTCTTCGCCCTGAACCTTTTCGAGGGGCTGGTTCCACCCAACGCGTCGTCCAGTCGCCGATCCTTCGGACCCTTCTGACTCCTGACCCCCGTCTGAGGAATCCCCCGCCTGGCTCGCGAGTCTAACAAGAACCTCGGCGGGGAA
>JAALXK010000546.1:0-44037 GCA_012977745.1 Fusarium anguioides | reverse complement strand
GACGATATGCTTGATTTTATTGACATTTGTTCCAGATTCAGGCTGGTGGTGATTTCAGTTGATGAGTGCGTCATAAAGGTGGATGACATTGGATGACAGATCAAGATTAACATTTTCAACTACGGGCATCTTTCCGTTCCGAACAAGATGGCACGAATGCTCTCGAGGTTGATATTTGAAGATGACCTCTCGCTAGTTCACATGAAGTTGAAGATGGAAGACCAGCCCGTGGGGGCATAGGTCATTTCTCCCCGCAACCCCAAACCCCAATTAGCCTGATTAAAGTTCACCCCGCAAAGACCCCAATTTGAATATCATCATACTCAAGATATCGTTGGTGGAATATTCTTTACCGATCGAACCTTGGCTGGTGATGTTCCATTGCCGGTTGTCCTCCAGAATTATATTACTACGGCATCTCTTATCCGACTTTGAGCATGCTAGTGATGAATATGATTTGTGGACTTTCTGCTACTGTTGTAGACTTTGGGGGGTTTTGATGAGCAGAGTAGTATCCAATTTGAGCTTGAACTAGCTAGTATATACAAAAGACAGTCTTTCCATGGCATTTCGATTTTGTTCTTTGATCAAGTCTATAGACAAGATGAAGCGCTTCATCCTCCAAACGGCCTTGATCGCCGCAACTCTCTTTTCTCCCTCAACAGCAACCCCCAAAGGCCCCGTCGACACTTACAAAAAATGTCAACGCCAGACAAAACATGCTACGGAAGGCTGTCCCAAGGGCACTCTTTTCGTAGCAAAAGACGATCCCAGAGCAGACTTCACCTCCATCCAAGACGCCATCGACTCATTAGGTAACACCACAATAGCTGGTCACATTCTCATAGCCCCGGGGAGTTATACCGAGCAACTGAACGTTACACGACGAGGCCCTCTTCATTTGATCGGCGCTTCAAATAGACCTTGGAAGAAAGATCTCTATGCCGATATCGATGTGAACACCACGGCGCAGAATGACGTGCAGATTTGGTGGAACCTTGCAAATACTAATAATGGGACTATGAGTGATAATGTGTACACGAGTGTACTCACCGTTGGGCCGAATCTAAACGCTACGCTCACCGGAGCTGGTCCAACAGGATTTCCAGTACCAGAAGGGACTCCATTTGGTTGTCTGGATTTCAGGGCGTATAATATTGATTTCAGAAATGATTTTGCACCAAGATCCGTTGGCCCAGCACATGCGGTTGGCGTGAGCAGAGCGAATGCTGGGTTTTACTCCTGCGGCTTTTACAGCTATCAAGATACCGTAAGTCGCTATCTCGTGGGCTTGGTTTGATACTAATTTTGTAGGTCTATGTTGGAAAACTTGGAAATGCTTTCTTCTATGACAATGTCATTGCTGGAGAGACAGACTTCCTTTATGGCTTCGGTACAGCTTGGATCGATCGATCGACTCTATCTCTGCGAAATTGTGGCGGTGGCATCACAGCTTGGAAAGGAACGAACACGACTTTTGTCAACAAATACGGCGTTTACATCGACAACTCAAAAGTCATCCCATCAAACTCAACCATCGCTACGAATTTGGTTGGAAAATGTCCTCTCGGCCGACCATGGAACTCTCAGCATAAATCCATCTTTATGCAGTCCTACCTTGATGCCGTTATTTTGCCAGCTGGATATATTGAGTGGACTCCATCGACACCACGGGTTGACAATTATACCTTTATGGCGACGTGGAATAATTATGGCCCAGGGTATGATGTTGAGGCTGAGAAGAAGAGTAATGTTACTTTGGTTTTGACGGATAAGGCGGTTAAGCCTTATAGGTCTCCTAAGGATGTATTCCAGACTCCCGAGGGAAAATTTGGGAACATTAAGTGGATTGACAAGAAGGCGTTCTAAGACTTGTCTCAGTCCAGTCTGTTGGTCTCAGTTGAGGTCCAGAGTTGAAATCTGCCGAGGCTCAACATGTTTAGGCTCCATAAAAAGTGTCAAACTTGGCACTGATTGATATCTGTTGAGGACATAAAGTTTTACCAAATAGAATGACTCAATTGGTCTCAGTTGAAAAGTAATTCCAACGCGGCTTAAACCTATCACATGTGATTGATACCTCAAGGATGGCAGCTAATGCGACTCGGTATTAAAAACCCGAACTTACCATTGGATCGGGGAAAAGGAATGTCTCGCGTCAGCCTCATACCAGATGTCATGTCTCAAACTATCACAGCCTTAACACTTCCCGCCTTCTACAACCGCCTTAGTTTGAACGGGTAGTCTAAGCCAAGTCAATGAGGATTCTCAAATGACGAGCAAGCGAGATGAGACAGCGACACAGATAGCATGGGTGCAAAGTCAAATATCCAATAGCCTGTTTCAATTTGTTTAATTGCCCCTTTTCTTTTGCGGGGTAAAAGGCGCTAAAGTTAATTAGTTGGTTGATCTAAGAATCAAGACTTCTTGATCTTCATGTTAAGTAATTGATGCAAGACAATGAAGCATCTGCATCGTTCTTTTTAAAGAGTGATATCGACGATCTTAAAGACAGCGCTTTGACTTATCTGACTGAGATATTACCCAAGGTTATTAGATTAAGAAACAAGAAGCGATGTTCTTATGTCAGCTGTCAATGTATTCGTCAATGTCAATATCCTTCCAATCCTTCAAGACTATCTATACCACATACAGTAACTTCAATGACCAGTGGCAAAACCAAACCACTCACCTTTCAACAAGCAAGCCACCACCTTTTATACCCCGGAGAAAATGGTCCCGGCAATAAGGATCCTTCTTCACCTTCTTCAACGGGCTTCGGCCCAGAAATCAGAACCGTTAACGCACATGTACCGTATGCCCCCTGTCTGATCTACAAATCTGACATCTCCCCTCTCCACTTTCTCTTCACCTCACCCCATCTCTCCTTCAACTCAAGTTATGAGCTGATACTCTTCCTGCCCTCTGAGGCGCCTTTCGACATGGGCTACGCTGGTGGCGATGAAGATAAGCACGATGCTTCGATATCAATACCCATTGCTGTCTGCATGGGTATTTCTCTCTACAACGTCATTGAGTTGAATGTTCTCATCCTTACAACCTTCAAGACTCGAAAGAGTTTGTATTTTTGGAGCTTTCTCGCTGCGACGAATGGGATTGCACCTCATACCATTGGATTCCTTCTCAAAAACCTTGTTGGATCACATGATTTTATTTTATACATTACACTTATCTCTTTGGGATGGGTTCTTATGGTCACAGGCCAGTCACTGGTTTTATACTCTCGACTCCACCTTATTTTCTGGAATCAGTTCGTACTGAAGCTTGTGCTTTGTATGATCATCACGAATGCCGTTATACTGCATATCCCGATCATTATCCTTATGTACGGGGCGAATAGCAGCGATATGAATCCCTGGGTACATCCTTATCAGATATACGAAAAGATCCAAGTCACAGTCTTCTTCTTTCAAGAACTTACAATCTCGGCTATTTACATCAAAGCGTGTTTATCATTCTTTGGAACAGACGGGCTTTTGCACCGAAAAGGCGTTCAACGAATGAGAAGACATTTACTCTTGGTAAACGTTGTTATTATCCTCCTCGACATTCCGATTCTAGTCCTTGAATTTGCCGACTTTTACGACTTTCAGACAGCTTACAAAGCAATTGTCTACAGTATCAAATTGAAGCTCGAGTTTAATCTACTCAATCGTCTGGTGGAGGTTGCGCAGGGGAGTGATACACGAAGATCAGGGAGTGGAAATCAAACTGTTAATGACCTGCGCTTAAATGCGTTTGAGCAGGATGAGAATGGATATGTGATTAGGGATCATGAGAGAGAACGGGAGAATGATACCAAAAGACGGAAGAAAAGAAACTCGGTTGAGGATGATAGGATTTTAATTGAGACGGAAATATCTGTTAGTTATATTGAAAGAAGGGAGGATGATATTGAAAGTACTGGACGGAGAATGTCAACCTAGGATTTGATTTTATGAGATACCAATGCAACAAATCTGATCTTTAGTTAAACTATATCTTGACAGCGGACGTGCACCGGTACTATCTAGAATCTCACTGAAGTCGACTTGATCAGATAACTCTATATGATATCTCACCGTGATAGGTCAAGATATGTAGTATCGAGTCCATTTTTTATGCTTTAGAGATTATCTGATCGCCCAGAACAAAAGAACCCTTGGGTTTCCACGTGCGAAAACCCACATGATTCGTTTCAGAACCAGCCCTATTGTCACTGCTATCTGCCTGGTATATCAAGTCTCGAAAATTTGGTTTCTTTCATACCACACGTAGACGGCGGAATTCCTCTCTTCTGTCCTCGAGCCTTCAAGTTACTAATGACCAATGCCTTTCGAATGACCATACAGCTACTAATTATTCGCTTCTACAATACTCCTCAGTGGGTTACTCAAAACTGTTGCCTCAACTCCTTCAAGGGACCCAGACTCCCAAAAGGTAAGGTTCAAACTTGCTATGCCGAGGCTATCATCGAAGGTAGCTTCAGAAACCACCCAGGAACAAGTCAACTGTGAGCAATTCGAAGGAACCTGATAGTCTGAAGCGTTTCCAAAACTCCTCTTTATGTACTCACAAGGAAGTAGAAAGATTCTTGAAAGTTCTTTTTTTGAGAGCTTCTAGTCTTGATTAGACATCCAGACAACTCGCCTACACATAAAGAGTCTCATACTGATCTTGCCATAGCCCTATCTTGGCATCGAAGCCGCTTATACATCTTTTAATATTATGAAGTTCGCTCAGAGCCTCAAAACTGGCAAAAGCTCCATGGAACTTCAAGCACACAAGGGTATGGCAACAGGTGAGTGGGCTGATTTGAAACACCGTCTCACTGAGTGAACATTTGACGATCTTCTTATACCTACTATTGACAGTCTTTGTGTCTCAATGCCCTAGTTTAATAGCACAGCCACTAACTATAGAGGCTGCAAAAAGACGAAAAGGGTTTTTGCAATTGTACTATGTAATTTTAATATGGACATGATCTGATTTTGCGCCACCGATTTCGTGCACCACCTCGGCTCGCTCGGTTAAGCCGCATCAAGACCGTTGGCGTTGAGCTTGTTAGACCAATCAGCTATTCAGCACGGATCAAAAGACGTTGAGTTCAAGATACACGGGAACCACTATATATCCCCAGCCATACCTACTTATTCACTGAAACTTGATCTCCTGACCGCTCAGTAGTCGGGCGAAAGCTTCGCCACGCATGTTGGCTCGAAGGATTGCAGCCGGCAAAAAGCTGAGCTCGGATCAGCAGGTCTAAGACGGAATTGGTAATCTGTGCGGTGGCCTTGCATGCGCCTTTGAACAGAAATGACAAGGTTGTTTCAGCTTTGGACAGGGCCTCAAAATGCCCTCAAAATTAAGATTCAATGATTCTTAAATTTAAGGTTAACTGACAAAAACAATAGTCTCGTAAGTTAAATGTATTTGAAGAGACAAATACAAGCACATAAAGTATTGCTAGGTCAAATTGGAACTAAAGCCCGTTTTGTAAGGGAGCCCCAGTTCCTCATCACTAAACCTCAACCAACATACCTAACCAGGATCTTCATGATAGCCTAACTAATCCGGTCACTCGTCTCCCCCAGCCACTAAGACATTCTCTCTTCAAAACTGCCCATCGAAACGCCTCGTTCTTGGCACCAATTAACCCTCGCATGAGCACAAACCCCCGTCTGCCACTAGTAAACAGTCAATTTTCAGCTGCTGCAAAAGAAATGAATAACCCCGCCCATCGTGCATTCTCTCCTTTTTCACTATCCTTTTCTCATAATTTGTTCGTATCTTGAGCGAAGATGAAGTATAACGGTCTAATCCTCGGTGTTTGTGCTGGAGTGAATGCTCTGGCTATCTCTGAGCCTACAAAGCGTCGAGATGTTGGGTACATGCTTCAGCCTGAACCGACGGGTCATGTGGGACTGTCTGGCATGAGGCATTTGGCGATGGACAAACGAGCGGATACTACTGGTTCAGTTATGACGACGTTTACCATCGTCGTCGCTCCGGATTCAACCTGTGGATTCTTGTCAGCTTCACCAGGAAATGCAATTACTTGCGACAACGGGGACCTGTGTAGTTGGGAGTTGAGTGTCAATACGGCTATCTTCTGTGGAACCTATGCGATCAATCGATGTTGGGATAGAGAGGATGCTACCAATACGGATATTTGCGATGATGTTTGTCAGAGCAACCAGTACAACCTTCTCTGGTGAGTCCTCACGTTTGAGTTACGTGAAAACAGCACAACTGACAATAAACAGCACCGAGACAGCTTCACCTTACTGTGGAACATATGCCTATCCTGGAGGTATCAGAGACTTCAGATGCTTAAAGACTAAAGCAACAAGAGTCCAAAGCATTGATTTCACATACAAGAACCAAAACAATCGTTCACCTAAGACGTTTTTGGTTTCTGATGAAACAACAATCGCAGTTGATGCAAATGGCTCTCGCAAGACTGAATCTCAATCATCTACAACTGAATCATCCTCTACGAGCACTGAATCTGCAGGACCCACAGAGACCAGTGAAGAATCAAACTCTGGCGGTGATAAAAAGTCGACACCCGTCGGCGCAATTGTAGGAGGTGCAATTGGTGGCTTCGTCGCGCTATCACTCGTCGTCCTTGCAGCACTTTGGTTTTGGCGAAAGAACAAGAAGAGCAAGACCGACGCGACGGCGGCAGCACCTATGCAACAACAGCAGCAGCAATATCAGCAACCACCAGGACCTCCTCCTCCCCATGTCAACGAAGCTTCGGCTGATACTGTTCCGCCAATGTATCAGAACTATCCCCAAAAGTCTGAACCTATGTCACCTACGCAGTCTGAGTGGAGAGAGTCGATGATTACGGCTCAAAGTGCAACTACACCTGTGTCGAATCAGGGATGGGGACAGCCTACTCCTCCTCCTGCGCATAATGAGGTTCACGAGATGCCGCATTCTCTTCCGAATGAAGTCCATGAGATGCCTCATGACAACTATGGCCGTCACTAATGGGATTGAGAGGAATGGGATTATTAGTTCGAGGAAGATGATTCATATGAGAGGACATTTATATATACCAAACAGATATTTCTTCTTTCTCTTCTTGATATTAGGAGCATAAGTGATACTCAGTTTTTGAAAATTTAGTCCACATAAAATCAAGGCTTTCGTCAACAATTTACCAATATACTTGCGAGTTTAGTAGCCAGAATATCAAATTGTTGTCAACTTGTTCCTACCAGCAAAATGCTAGTGTCCAGTCTCCTTTAGTGCAGCCAAATATTAAGCTTATCTGAGAACTAATGCAGCCACAACGCTAATGTCTACCAAAGAATAGTTAAAGTTTAGCTAAACTTGAGAGTACATTTGGGGAAGACTTGGGCAGTTCTTGTGTTTTTCACAGAGATATTCTCGACAAGGCTTAATATCTATCGGGATGTCCCAAGCTTTTGATAGTGCCACGGTGATATACAAGATATTGAAAACAAGACTCATTATCATTCATTCGCTAAATCAACTAAATCGGCTACACTCAATCTTAGGCCGCCGCAAGACATAATCATCCCAGAATCCTTGCCACAATCCTTACAGACGGTGTCGGACCTCAAGCTCACCAGGTGCCTGGTAAGTGGGAACCTTCATCTGAAGAGCCTCGCCAGAGTAGCCAAGATCCTCAGCAACAAGCATAGCAGCCTTCTCACCGATGAGGAGAGCAGTGGAGTATGTGTTGCAGCCGACGTTGTCGGGGCAGATGGAAAGATCAGCAACCTTGAGTCCCTTGACGCCGTGGACGTTGAGTCTCTCGTCGAGAACACCGTGCTTGACGATGCTGTTGCCCTCCTTGGGTGCCATGGAGCAGGTTCCGAGGCAGTGCCAGGTTGACTCGGTGTGGCGCTTGACCCATTCTGTGAAGAGTTAGTGACGGTTCTGGGAATAGGAGTATAAGTTGGCTTACCCTCAACGGCCTTGATGTCCTTGTCGCTGTACTTGAGCTCCTCGCGGATGTGGGCCTTGTTGGAGTTGAGGATGTTGGCACCGGGCTTGCGGTCAGCCTCGGGGAGAGGAGAAGACCAGCTACCGTGGCCGATACCAGCAGTGATGTTGCCGGGGAGAGCGTATGCCTTGGTGGTCTCGAGGTCGAGATCATGAGCGCGAGCAGGGCTATCGTAGTCGAAGAAGGGGTGCTGCAAGAGTTAGTGACCGTTGAACATCTCGAGAGTGCTTGGCTTACCATGGCCTCGACTTCACCAGCGTAGGCGTCCATACGGCGGGCTGTCTCACGGGACTTGATGTATCCCCAGATCATGGGAACCATATCACGCTCATCGTTCATCTGATGTTGTCAGTAACTCATTCATGAGCGGGGATGGAGAAGACTCACGAAACCGGCATCAAAATCAGGAGTGTCATAAGGATCAGCACTCTTGATGTGAGTGAAACCACGAGAGAAGGGGTACTCGAGGAAGTGGAACATGGAGAAGAACTTTCCAGGAGGCATGAGCATGTGGTCACCGAAGAAGCCAGCAATCACAGAGTAATGCATGACAGGCTTGTCGGGCTTATTCTTGAAGTACGAGTGCCATCCCTCAGTGAAGCGTGGAATAGGCCATTTCTCGAACTCCTTGAGCTCTTCCTCGGTGGGTCGGATCTTGACACCAGCATCGATACCGTTGGTGGCCAGAGGACCAGTTCCCTTGAGGTGCCACTCGTCGAAGACGCGCTATTACTTGATTAGCTGTGAATTGGGACACGTATAGTCGTTGACTTACCTTCTGAACCTCAGGCTCTCCACGAACAAAGTCATCGAAACTCTCAGTATCAGGCTTAGCACGGTAAACCGAGAAAGTAAGGTAATGATCCTGGAAGTTAAGACCAACACCAGGAAGATCAACCTTGGGCTCAACGCCAGCAGCACGGAGCTTCTGGGGGTCACCAATACCAGATCGCTGAAGGATCAAAGGTGAAGAAAGAGTACCACCAGAAACAACGATCTGCTTCTTGGCGCGGAAGATTCTCTTGGTGAGCTGGTTGGGGTGAAGAGGCTTGGTGGGAACAGTCTGAACACCGACGGCACGACCGTTCTCTATGATGATCTTGTCGACCTTGGTGTTACAGGCGAGGTACAGGTTGCTGTGCTTAGCTCGGGTCGCGTGGATGTAAGCGTGGGCAGAGTCACTGCGACGACCAGTGTCGCGGTTGATCCACTTGAGCCAATGCTCAGCACCGTGACCGGTTGAAAGATCCTGAAGATCATCGACGAAGGGAATGCCCTGAGATTCAGCGGCTCGGAGGAAGTCGTCCTTTACGGGGTATGTGTAGTTGCCGAATGATACCTTGATGGGTCCCTCGAAGCCGTGAATATCAGGGTTGGTTGAGTGGCGCTGGTAAGTCTCGTGCTTCCTCATGAGAGGAAGGAGCTCCTCAGTGGTCCATCCCTTGGCTTGGAAGTCATCGTCTGTTTGGTGTTAGTGGTGGTCCAAAATATCAAGGTTGGCGGTTAGGGGTCAAAGTCTCCTTTTCCCAACACAGCCACTTGGAAACACAATTAACTTACAGTCAGAAGCACTAGCCCGAGTGTACATCATAAAGTTGATCGAAGATCCACCGCCGAGGATATGGGCGCAAGGAACAACGGCCTCACGGCCAGCGAGCCACTTGCTAGGTCGAGACTTGTAGAACGAAGCCGTCTTAGAATCAAGCTTCATGTTCCTTGGGTAGATGCCGGGCCGGAACACCCAAGGGTTGTTCAAGTTGCTTTCTCCAGCCTCGATAAGAAGAACCTTGAGGTTGTGATCGAGGTTGGCGAGTCGGCCAGCTACGACACAACCACAACTTCCACCACCACATACGATGATGTCGAACTCCTCAGGCATAGTGCCTAGGCTATTCGCGTACGAATTCGCCATGGTGACGTCTTATCCAGCAACGAAATAGATAAGGAGAATCTGTCCAGAAAGAAAGGGTGAAGGTGAGGATCTATCCAAGAACAAGTCGAGGATGATTGATTTTCTGGAATGAGAGGAACCTCGAGAGCTTATTTATAACCATCTACTATACAGTCGATCATTACCCTGTCCTAGATGCCGAATGAATTCCGAGGGATGGATGAGTGTCCAACGGATGCTGGATGTAGTATCATCAACTTGCACGAACCCCTCTCGATGAAAGATTGCGGGCACCAATAACATATGCTTGACACGGTCATCTGGGGTAATAACACTGTGGATAATGGTTTCATTCTCATTAGTTATGGTTGAGATTGTCTGGGGGAGCTTGCTACAGCTGTTGCTTGGCCTGCATATCAGGGATATCATCTGCTTCGCCGCTTTGACTGCGGATTAACTTTCCCGGGGGACTTTTTACTCCTATTAGGAGAGAAGAATAGTCAATTGAGTTTGATAAGTTGAATTTAGAGGTTAGATCAAGTCAATTGCCGTGGCATCCGGATCGTGAGACTGATACTGTCTGAACAGAAGAAAGAAACTGACTCGCACAATCATATCCGATCTACGTGAACTTCAGTGCAACTCTGATCCCCGCCGGATAAAACAAGCAGCCACCATCATGCAGTGCACTGCAACTGCAGATAAACATACATACAGTTAGTTTTACAGTATCATGTATGATAACCTGGATTTGGAAGCTTCCCTTGTCCCGAGGAAGAGCAAGACTAGACGATCCCAAGACAAATACTAAGGAGTCAGTTGCATGTCAGATTACGAGTTTACGGGCGTAGAGCTACCCATGTCGTTACGTCCAGGATTGTTCCCGGACAAATAGGATTGTTGAGAGCTACACCCGACTCCATTGTATTAGAACTAGAGAATGCGGGGGAGGAGACAAGTGCTCGAGCATCGGCAATCATGTTTTCCCCGGAAAAGAGTTTACGGGGGGATGACGAGCGGGGGTAGTTAGCTATCAATGAATATCAGGACGATGAACCATGTTTTATATGGCATCCCCAACTTGTGACATCTCCACGACTTGAACTCTCATATACTACCATCCTGACAGTTAAGTAAACCTTTCACCATAAATACAATCTTTATCCTACCCTCTACAAGAGCTGTCAGATTTCCGGTCTATTCTTGACCGAGCGGGGAGTGCTTATGGCCCCAGGCCTGCCAAGGTTGCATTACGTGGTGATCTTTGTGGGTTGCGGCGATTCCCCCGCAATCTGACTATCGAGCTTTTGGTAACTATATCGGCGTCTATTTCCGGCAACTAAGTCAACATTCACTAGAACAGTAAATATAGAAGACAAAAAAGAAGAAAAAAGGATCAAAATAAAACATACAACAGCGGGGATTCGCTGGTCGTCACCGACCCAACTACTAATCCGCCCCTTACCAGCTTGACTATGGGAGAGCGGACGGGATCCCGTATTTTCTGGTAGGTATGGTCGTATGTATTTGACAGAGGCAAAAGTTTGATTTATAAACTACGGCATTGGAAATCGAATCGAGACGTAAGTATCCGAAGGATGGTAAGACAAGAGTATATTGTGTCTCGGGCTGATAGGTCCAGACCTTCCAATGCTCTTTTTGAAACTAAACATATGCACTACAACGCTATCAAGTCCGCGTCAGCATCGGATAAGCAGCAGCACAGTCAAAGGATGGTTAACATTTTCCTTGGCTTGGGACTGTTCCTGCGGAATGTCTCAGTCCAAGATATGTTTTCATCTTGTGATCAAGATCAAAAACTCTTGGGTATATAAACAATGGCAGTGCAAGGCCTTGGATCAGGGTCCACACTATTTTGTTATGCTGGCGCTGAGCAAGGGTTACAGTCTGTGCTATAGCTGAGAAAACTTGCTTGTGGCGCTCATGTGCACGGTGAGATCAACACTCGATCGTCGTCTGCTCCGCTTCTGCATTGACAACTTACCTTGTGAGTGCACGTGTCCTACGTATTGGTGGACAAATTGAGACCCGATGACTAAGGTATGTATCATGAAGTTGCAGCAGCAAGTTGAAGCGAGATAGGCTTAAGCGAGGATAGATATGATTGGAGCTAGAGCCAGGAAAGAAATGTTAGCCCATTGTGTATGTATTGGGGGATAGAGCGTATGTGTTGGTTGATGTCTGTAAGGGATCGTCTTATTCGCTTCAAAAGTTCCTCATACCAAACTCAAACTGTCAGTGGGCACTGAGAAGTCAGGGAGAGGTTTCAATAGAGAAATCATAGTATTCAAATTAGATTATTACAAAATGGGTAGTTAAGCATCTAGCAAAGGAGTATTCTCCCTATCTCTCGTAAGAATTGCTGAAATTTGTTATCAACATGATGAACGAGAAACGGTCAAATTTATACCATATGTCCCTTCGGTTCTTATTTCAGCGACTTTTTGCAAACTCATATGCTATTCAACACTCGAATCATTCACTTTACTCAGATTATACATTAAAAGATAAGCATGTTCGTTTCAATCTCGCTTAGTTTGGTGCTTGAGCTGACACGAATAGCTCCTGTATATCATAATATTCGCATGAAAATCATGGAACAGTACTTATTGGCACTGACTTATTCTCGATTTGGCATCTAGAGATTGGTGCCCTTATTGTCATTATTCTTCCTTCAAGTCATCCCTAAGACTTGGACTTCTAAACATACTTGTTCTCGGGGCTGATCATCTTGACAGGCACATAGTAAGTGGAACTACCAGTAGAAATCGAGACCGAAGTCTTGCAGAAACAAATCATTATTTCAATGACTCGGCTGGTGTCATTGTCTTGTTTCATATGGTTGCCTCGTGATGAGGAGCGAATCAGGTACTCCGAGGACACCTAAATTTATCCTAAAGTGATAAAAGCTTAGAACCTAGCTACCATAAGCCTGTTCAAGTTATACTGGCCCTAGGGTCCTTCCATATAAGTGGTTGGCGTCAACGTAAGTTTGTCCTCCCAGATACAAAGTGAGCTACCCTAAACCATTAACGTTTCCAACTTACCAATCACCAAAGATAAGCCAAAATCGCGGGATGTCTTGCATTGATCACATCAAGACAATTGTAATCAATCGGAGGCTCTTATTTGTTTCTTATCTACAAGTTGTGGTGGTGATCAATGACGTGCTCTGAATTGCGCCATTCAATTCACATCTCACGAGCCGTATCAGCCAGCCCATCACAAACCGTGGAACACGCGTTCCGATCTCCGAAATAGAGCAGCTTATCAATATGAAAACCTTCCTCAAATCACGCCTACAATATGGATAAAGTATAAGGTATCAAGATGCCGTCGTAAAATACACGTGCGGAGGTATGCATCATGGCGACCTCAACACTAAACACGCCGCTCCTTCAATCGCACGGCTCATACGGCTCGACCAAATCTTCTCGTCATGACTCAATCGATAGTGAAACAGCCGGAGAAATCCATCCAACTCACGATGTAGAAGACTTAGTTCTTCCCGAGACATCCCCCATCGGTCGCAATATCACCTGGCAAAGCGCCTACATCCTCGTGATATCTCGCGTTGTTGGCAGCGGCATCTTCGCAACGCCCGGCGCGATCGTTCAATCTGTCGGAAGTCCCGGACTATCTTTATTACTATGGATAGTCGGCGCTTTTATTGCTGCCTGTGGTCTTGCTGTTTCGCTTGAGTTTGGGTGCATGCTTCCTCGATCGGGAGGTGATAAAGTCTACCTTGAGTTCGCATACAGAAGACCACGATTACTTGCTTCGACTCTATTTGCTCTCTATGCTGTTCTTTTGGGATTTACAGCGAGTAATTGTATTGTCTTTAGTAAGTATGCGTTATTTGCGTTGGGAATTGGAGCGGACGATGTTCTCAGCAAGACCCTCGCTGTCGGACTCCTCACGTTCGTCTGCATCACGCACAGCGTCTTCCCAAAAGCCGGCGTCAAGATTCAGGACACACTCGGCTGGATTAAAATCGGTATCATTGTCTTCATGATCCTTTCGGGCTTTTACGTCGTCCTCTTCCGTCCCGACACCACCGCTCCTCTCACCCACCAACTCTCATGGGACCATCTTTGGGATGAGAGTAACTGGAGCTGGGGTGTTGTCGCGACAAGCTTATTTAAAGTGTTTTATTCTTTTGCGGGCTTGGATAATGCTACGAATGTTATGAATGAGGTGAAACAGCCTGTACGGACACTGCGATCTGTTGCGTTGACGGCGCTGGGGACTGCGTGTGGATTGTACATGCTTGTTAACGTCGCGTACTTTTTGGTCGTACCAATTGAAGAGATCAGAGGGAGTGGTGAACTAATTGCTGCGCTGTTCTTTGAGAGGTTGTTTGGGGAGAGATTTGGAAGAGTTGTTCTTCCGATGGCTGTTGCGTTGTCGGCGGTTGGGAATGTCATGGTCGTCGCATTTGCACTGGTGAGTACTACATCATCTGTGTTTCCCTTCGATTTATTGAGTCTAACTGTGTGTAGGCACGTATGAAGCAAGAAATCGCAAGACAAGGCTTCCTCCCATACTCATCGATCCTCTCCTCATCACGCCCATTCAACTCACCCATGGGCGGCTTCATAATTCACTACATCCCCTCATTTCTCGTCATGACTCTCCCACCATCTGATTCAATCTACTCTCTAATTCTGGACATCGACGGATACGCCGCACAACTAATCGGTCTAGCCGTAGCTTTAGGTCTCGTGAAGCTCCGCTTCCAACGTCCAGACCTCAAGCGACCTTTTAAAGCGTGGATACCAGCCGTGATCATTCGGATCTTTATGAGCTGCGCTTTAATAATTGCGCCATTTTTCAGATCATCGGGACAAAGTTATTTCTATGCTATTTTTTCTTGGGTAATTCTTGTTGTGGGAGTAGGGTATTGGTGGGCTTGGTCAAAACATTCGGTTGTAACATGACACTGTAATTCGGGTGAATCCTCCCACTTAGCGACCGATGACACGCAAACATGAAACCTGTCAAGCTGTTTCAAAACCAATATCAGTTTGTCATCTCAGAACATGAAATAATGCTTCAAAACATGAAATAGTATTTAAAACACCACTTTCGTCCTTGGCATCTCTTTTTGGCTGCTATTTCCACGGCCACGAAACCGTATACTGAAACCGCTTCAAGCTAAGCCACAAGAAAAAGCAGTTGGATTTGTCATGATCTGAAAAATCAGTAATTCGATCAGATAATTTGTCTCAGTTTACGCTTTTGAGAGTTTCGGTTTGGTCATAGGGCTCGGCGGTTAGCATTTTGAAGGCTCTATAAGAATGGGCATGACATGACTGATGATAGGAAAATGGCCTGATCAACTTACCTTTCTTACCTTCTTTGATAGATACAGCGTGTATCTAGTTTCTTTGATCGAATTTTCTTTTTCGCTACCTCCTGGTGAGGGTTTGTTATACAGTACAATCTTTAGTTCTCGTTGGCTGGACCTCCAATTTTGATACACTCATTATCAAATCAGGTTTCCTATTCGATATTCTCTCAAGCTTTTCTATTTGATAATATTCAAGATGTTGGCTCAAGTATTCTTGTGGGCAGCAGTTGCAGTTGCTGTGCCTCTTATTGAGATGTCACCAAGAGAACTTGACGATCTTGAAGTTCACAGGCCCTTGAAGAGTAAGCCCAACACTCCTCAGAGCGTAGATAGGTAAAACTAACACATAACAGTCAGAACAAACCCGCCCCTCTCACCCCGAGCAAACAACAGAATCATTCCGGTGGTCGTCGGTGGCGATCAAGCTACTTTTGTTCCGAATATGATTCGAGCAGCAGCCGGCGACGTGATCCAGTTCCAGTTCAGTTCTGGAAACCATACCGTTACTCAATCCTCTGAGGACTCTCCATGCCAACCTCTTGGAGCTACACAAGCTGGAATGATCCACAGTGGACATATTCCTTTCGAAGACGGCCAGACTACTGTTGGAACGTTCAGTGTTCCTCTTAACAACACTGATCCTATCTATTTGTACTGCGCTACAGGTCCTCATTGCCAGATCGGCCAGGTCATGGCTATCAACCCGTAAGTCCAAGTTGCAAGAACCTTTATGTTTAGGGTAAATACTGATAAGTGACAGTCCTTCTGAGGATAACTTGGTCAAATTTTCCAAGCTTGCCGCTGGGGCTGTAGCAAACATCGATAGTGGTGCAGCTACAGGTGGATCAGTCGGAAGTATTCCCTTGGCAGAGGCAGCTTTTGTCCCACCCAAGCCAGAAGAAGAAGATCCTGCTGCCCCTCCTGCTGAGAGTACTCCAGCCGCCAGTACTCCAGCTGTCAGTACGCCTGCCGCAACTCCCTCTGCGTAAGGATGAGGCTCGGAGAGGAAATGTCTGTATTTGGGGGATGGGATGACGATCAATAAGCTAAGATATGTCTAATATCGACGGATAGATCTGGAATCGCGGGTGTATGTACGTGTTGAGCAATGATCGTCGATCATTGCAGGTCTGAGACACTGCAAGATACTACCCGCTCGGAACAGTACCGAATCAGATTTCTTCTTATCCTAAATTTAGACACTTATTTTTATGAGAGTTTTATAATCTAACAATTTAAAACTCTAGTGTCTATTTATTGTGGTTCATATAATCTCGTGGCGATAACCTCAGTTACGTACGTATGTACGTACAAAGAGAGGCCTCACTGCCGATTTCCAGATGTCCACATCCTCCTCCACCAGGATGCATGTTTCCATGTGCGCCAGGTTCCTGGTTCCTGGCGCCGATTCCGATTCATTGCCAAGATCTTATCGGCGCACCATCTGTAAGATTGCATTATGGGGTCAGACCATTTTCTTAGCTTCTCTTCTTCTTTGTATGTCCCACTGTGACTCTTTTATCGAGCTCAAAGAAAGCCTCAGTGGAGAAAAAGATCTTAGGTTGAAACGGTCCCATGTCCTCTCCGAAAACTTTAGGAGAGATCATACCGTTCTCACCTGACTGCGAAGGAAAAAAAACACTATTTGTTTGTTAGGTCTGAGTGCCCCCCCTGTTTTGTTCCCGACGTGCCATGACATGTTGTGTGTTGTCTGTGCGAAGAAACATAATCTTGTGAGTAAACAATTTGTGGGTTTATCACAGTTCATCGCGGTTCAGTAAACGACTCTTCTATCACGAATGTAATTGTTCAACTCGGCCGAGATATGGCTGCGTCACTGATGACGTTTTCTCTACTCCACGATCTACCAATTGTGAAGCCGTCAATAGTTACTCAATAGACTCGATACGAACGCGTTGACAAGAACACGCTGACTCCCCTTTCTCAAGCCATTTCAAGCCACGGCGTTTTCCAGTAAATTACAACTGCGCGCTAACACAAACAGTCTGAGCTCGCTTAACCTTAGGAGTATCCGTAGTTCAGCTGGATGAGAGATGCTCGTATTCTAGTTGGTTGATCAATTCTTTCGCTTCGGATTGTCGGCATCGGCCAAGATATTGTGGACGTCATTCTTCTTTGTTGGGTTTTCTTTGAAGCTCTTTGAGAGAAATTCGAGAGAGAGAGATTGAAGCGCTAAGTGTTGGAGATGGTGGATGTTTGTGGCGTTGATGGCAGTCCACTAACAGGATGGGATTTGGAGAATGCCACTTGAACAGCACACTCGATAATGAGCAATCTCACAATCACAAATAATTGTAAAGTGGTTAAAGAGTTACCGCTGTGGCTGAGAGGCCATCTTAACTGTCATATCATCCGAGGTTTCAGAAACCGGAACGTCTCCCTCTCACCGAGACGGTCTCTAATCATCACCTGCACTAACAAACAACTCCATTCTTATTTCCCACTGCAGGTTTGACGGTTTGCCTACCGTTTGTTTCATTTTATTTCCCGTAGCTCTGTCTAAGCGTTATAAACTTAAGCGCCACAGATCCCCTGACTAACAAGGCGAGCCCCGTTAGACTGCAAAATTCAGGTAAGACTCAGGTCAGAACGTCATAAAGACTTGATCAATTTACCGCAATTTTTATGGTCTAAGTGCCTAAGTATTTATGTCAATTTTCTTTAGTGTTCTGATTGTTTTGTGACCTGCCCCGGTCCCCACCATCATGACGAACAACACCGCAAGCTATCGATTTACCAAACCCTGAACCGTGATAGCCTCAGCGCTAACATACAGCTGCGCAGGCCTAGATGGGACTCTCAGAACTAGAACATTTCCTTAATGGGTGCGGCGTGGCTGTAAGTCTTTCTTGGAAACAGGTTCAGTTTGAGTTGGGTGGTATCAGTGGCGATGGCATGGTGGAGAGATCGGTAAAGTGTAGCCAAGAAACCGATGTCTTCTCTATATATACACTGTCGAGAATGGCGTTTCCGTAGTCTTCTTTTTGGACTGTAACACTCTCTTTCTTTTCGTCCTGTTGCTGTGCATTTTCCCCTTGTCATTCGTTAGACACTTACACCAACTACGTTTTCACTCACTCCCCGGGCTTATTCCCATTTACAATCGTTACTACCTACAATCACTACACTGCAATATTCTAATCATCCTATCCTTTGAAATGCCCTCTCAAAAGGTCTTTGCGGCTATCTTGGCCGCTCTGGCCGCCGTCGAGGCTAGTCCTTGCAAGCCCAAGCCAACCACCACCTCCGCCGCCGCTGCTACGACCACCACCAATGCTGCTTGCACTCACTACACTCCTCTCGCCAACCCTCCTTCTGACTGCGGTAAGAAGGGTGTTGCTCCCAACTGTGGTGACAAGAAGATTGGATATCCTCTTATCGTGACTGACTACGCTGAGTGTGGTAACAAGTGTGGCATGACTGTTGGCTGCAAGTCTTTCTCCATCAAGGGAACTGAGTGTACTCTCTACAACTCTCTTGTTTCGGGTCTTGGATTCACTTCTGATAGCAGTGAGAACGCCAGCCAGTTCTATGATCTTGATCTTTGCTTTGGCTGTGGTGAGGGAAGCACTACCTCTGGTACCGCTTCTGGATCGGATACCACTGCTACTGGTGGTGCTACTGGAACAACAGAGATTGAGACTACTCCTACTGGATCTGAGACTCAGACAAAGCCTACCGGCTCTGCTCCTGAGACCTCAGGAACTGGATCCGCCACTGGCACCACCGAGACTGAGACCAAGACCTCAGCCACTGAGACTCAAACAAAGCCTACTGGATCTGCTACAGGCACAACCGAGACCGAGACCACTGCTACTGGCTCTGCTACAGGATCTGACACCACAACTGCTACTGGCTCCGGGACTCACACAACTGGCAACAGCTCTCCTACTGATACTACTGCCACTTCGGCTGCTGGCTCTGGCACCACAACTGCTGCTGGCTCTGACACCACAACTGCTGCTGGCTCTGACACCACAACTGCTGCTGGCTCTGGAACCACCACTGAGACCTCCGGCACTCTCACTACCAACACCAACACTCAGCCTACAACAACTGCTGCCACCACCACTGCGCCTGGCTGCACCGCCTACACTCCCGTCGCTAACCCTCCCACTGAAGACTGTGGTGTCAAGGGCAAGGCAAGCATCGGCGGCCTGGCCGACATCATCTCTACCGGCCGCGCCATCACTGCTGATGACTGTGCTCTCACTTGCGCCGACTACGTTGATTTGAACAGCCCTAGTGTCAAGTGTGTCTCTTTCTCCTTCCAGCAGACTGCTGGGTCTTGCACCCTGTACAATGCTCCTGTGAGCCAGCTTGGCGTCACTGATTGTGCTATTAGTGATGAGCAGGAGTTCTATGACCTTGGTGCTTGCTACACTTGCTCTGAGGGTTCTACCACTACCGCCGAGACTGGATCTGCTACGGGATCTGACACCACAACCGCCACTGGATCTCAGACTGGTGCTACTACCACTTCTGCTACTACTACTGCCGAGTCTGGATCTTCAACTGAAACCTCGGGTGCTGCTACCACCACTACTGCTGCTGGTGTCGATACCACCACAACCACTGCTGCTGGTGTTGACACTACTACTACTGCTGCTGGTGTTGACACTACTACTACTGCTGCTGGTGTCGATACTACCACTACTGCTGCTGGTGTTGACACTACTACCACTACTGCTGCTGGTGTCGATACTACCACAACCGGGGCTGCTACTACCACAACTTCGGCTGGCTGCACAGCTTATACCCCCGTCGCCAACCCTGATTCTTCCAAGTGCAATGTTCAGGGCAAGGCCGGCGTTAATGGCTTGGCCAGCATTATCACTACCGTCACTGCTGCCAGCCCTGACGAGTGTGCTCTATCTTGTGCCAACTATGTGGATAACACCAGTGCTGGCAAGAAGTGTGTTTCTTTCTCCATTGACCAATCTTCCTCTTGTACCCTGTACACAGCTCCTGTGGGCAGCCTTGATGTCACCTCTTGTGGTCTTTCCGAGCAGCAGGATTTCTATGACTTGTATGCCTGCTTTTCTTGCGTGAACGGTGCCACCACCACTACTGAGGCTGGAACTACCACCACCGAGAGTGCCTCTGGATCTGGAACAACCACTGCTGCTGTCACAACCACCACTGAAGGTGCTTCTGGATCTACCACCGAGACTACTGAGACATCTGCTGCTGCTACTACCACTACCACTGCTGCTGGCGTTGACACCACCACAACAGCTGCTGCTACGACAACCACTTCAGCCGGCTGCTCAACATACACCCCTATCGCCAACCCTCCCAGTGATAGCTGCGGCGTTTCGGGTACCGGTTTCCTTGGCGACGCCATATACAGCGTTAACGATGGTAGCTACCTGACCGCCACCAGCGTTCAAGACTGTGCTCTCAAGTGCGCCAACTTTGTCAACCCGGCGCACCCCGATGCCAAGTGCGTTTCTTTCTCTTACCAGGCATCCAGCAACGAGTGTGGTGTCTACAACCACGATGTGGCCACTTGGGGCATTCAATCTACTCCCAACGCTGATGAGGTCCGGGACTACTACAACCTTAACTGCTTCTCTTGCTCTGAGGGTGGCGCTACTACCACTACTGAGTCCGGATCTTCCACTGACACTTCAGCTGCTGTGACTACCACTACCACTGCTGCTGGTGTTGACACTACTACCACTGAGGCTACATCTGGTACTACAACCACCACTGAGGGAGGTGAGGTTGGTGGCCACACTACAACCACAACCGAAGCTGCCACTACCACAACTACCGAGGCTGGTGAGGCTACAACAACCACCACCACTGCTGCTGGTGTTGATACCACCACAACTACTGCTGCCGGTATTGACACTACCACTACCACTGCTGCTGGTGTTGATACTACCACAACTACTGCTGCCGGTACTGACACTACTACTACCACTGCTGCTGGTGTTGACACTACCACCACTGAGGCTACATCTGGTACTACCACAACCACCGAGGCTGCTGGCCATACAACAACCACTACTGAGGGTGGTGAAGTTGGCGGTCATACCACAACTACCACCGAGGCCGGCGAGACCACAACTGCAGCTCCCACTACAACCACCGCCGCTCCCCCAGTCTGCACATCCTACGTCCCCGTCCAGAACCCTCCCTCCAACTGTGGAAAGGAAGGCAAGGTCTCGTGCCGCGACTCCCAGAAGCTCGGCCAAACCACTCTCGTCACAGACAAGAACGCTTGTGCTAAGCTCTGCGCTACAACCGACTCTTGCAAGGCCTTCTCCTACCAGAACAAGTGGCGTGGAACCGGCGGTTATTGCCAGATGTACACCCACGTTCTCTCCCAGCTTAGCTTCACTCCTTGCACCACAGGCATCAAGTTCTACGACATGGATACCTGCTATACTTGCGCTCCTACTACCCCTCCTGTTACCCCCCCTGTTACTCCTCCTGCCACATGCCCTGCTTACAAGCCTGTCTTCGATAAGTGCGGCAAGGACACACACTGCGGAACTAAGGGTGAGATCTGCCAAGAGCAAATCATCCCCAACGCTGGTGACAGCTCATGCCTTGAGAACTGTGCCAAGAGCTGTATCCAGTACGCTGGTGGAGCTTGTAAGATCTTCAGCTTCCAGGAGGCTTACTTCAACTCTCCTGCCAAGTGTAAGCTCTACACGAGTGGAAAGGTCACACCCAAGAGCTACTCTTGGGTCAAGTACTATGAGCCCAAGTGCTTTGCTTGCAAGACCACTTAACCTCCCGTTCTGTAAGGGATCGAGGGTGAAGTAAAAAGTTGATGGAGGGTGAGGTATGAGTCTGGAAACACATTTTTTCTTCGAGTTCTGAGACTTGGGATGTTGATTGTATAGGATAGCATTTTATGTAATTATTCTTTTTTGGTCTTTAGAAGACATGATATATATGAACTTGGGCAACCATTTTACTGTCCCTGGTCGATTTACTGAACCGATGTATAGTGAAATAACGTGAAGATCCCAAGATAAATAACTCACATAAACTTGGGGTACCTAAAACTTCAAGTTGAAAACTTTAGGATAAGTCCAGGTAGGTAATGCTGGATGTAGCATGTAATATGATGTACCTTAACTAAGGTGGCCATCATACTATTCCTGACCAATTTACATGACGAATTCGTGAAGCGATGCGACATACCATGACAACAGAGATACACGAGTCACGATCATGATTTCTTATTATTCATCATGGGAATTCGCCAGGCACTTCTCCTGACAGGTGTCATCACCCCTTTATCCGATCGTCAAATCGTGGCGCCTTGCTTTCCGCACCCTATCAACACCCTCGTATCATACATGTTAGATTACAATAGTATACACCTCAACAAAATTTTCAGCTCAACCAAAAGACAGCCCGTTCATCGGAGCCAGCAGTCAAGGCACAAGTCACAGTCTTTGTACCTCAATCCTTGAGTAATACCTCACCGCTAGCCTCCCTCTCAAGCCTCTCCTTTTCTTCTTTCTCCTTATTAATCTTGGCCTGTTTCCACGGTGGAACCTTGGGTTCTCTCTTCATGACCACTTTACCAATTAGCATCAGCATCGCAATCGTAGGGGATTGACTTACATCTTTGGAACAAGTCATAACTCGTAACCAAGAAAATCGGCATTCCAACCATAAACTTGAGCCAATTCCTCTCAAGCTGTTTATACCTCTTCTTATAATCCTCCTTCTCCGCCTTCTCCTTCTCCTCTGGCGTCATATTCTTTTTTCTCTCCTCCTCAGCTTTCTTACTCTTCAATTCCTCATCCCATTTATTCTCTTCAGCTTTTTGTCTAGCTTCATCAAGCTTCTTAGCCATAATTCTATTATCCTCCTCAATTTTCTTCCTAAGTGCGACACTTTGCTCCATTATCCCATCGATACCCTTCTTCCTCGACTCCTCCATGCGCTCTTTATAGTCTTTACCGAACAGTTTCGACAGTCTCGCCTCTCGTAGCTTTTGTTCTCTCGCCGCAGCTTTTGAATATAGTTTTTCTTGGATCTCGTCGGACTGTTCTTGTGTTGTGAGGGTTATGGTCATTTTTGCTGGCTTTTCTCCTGGTTTGACGAAGTCGTGAGGACTGGGGATTCTGCCACGGCCGATGTTCGCTGGGGTTGTTGTTGAGAATGCGCATGTTCGTGATCGGCGGATGGAAGGGTGAGGGAAGACACTTGATGCCACTGTCCGTGGCGCGGTGCGTAATGACATTGTGTAGACGTAGTTGAACGAGTGACTCGGGCACAATTGGTGAGCGTAAAACGCTGTAGTGTTGTAGATTTATTGAAGTTCAAGATCGATAAATTGAAGTGGGGAACAGATCAACAATTCCTTATCGATAAAGCCGTGAGCTCCCTCATGTCACTAAGAAACCAATTTAACGGCCAGTTGATTTACAGGGACTTATGCTTAATGTTTTAATTATACAATTATTTAAACTTCCCAAACGCCTTTTGCAACCATCTTCCATTTCTGCTTTCATGCCATGTAACGATCTCAAAGCACTTCAAATTAGTCGTCATCGGTGTAGCGAGGACCAGTAGCCGCAGGTGTCTCAGGAGGAGCATATGCTGCAGGTGTAGGAGCGCCGTAGTAACCAGGCGTGGGAGCACCAGCCGCGGGGGTAGGTGCTGAATCTGCTCCCCATCCACCAGCCCAAGAAGCTCCAGGTGTAGGCGCGCTGATAGCAGCAGGAGTGGGTGCAGAATAAGCAGCTCCGGGCGTAGGAGCGCTCAATGCACCGGGAGTTGGGGCACCGAGTGCTGCGCCGGGTGTAGGAGCGTCATACGCATTTGATCCCCAAGAATCGTTGCCACTAGCTCCAGGGGTTGGCGCCGAGATCCCCCCCCAAGCAGGAGTCTTGGATCCCGAGCCCCAGCTGTCACCTCCACTACCATACGCAGGTGTACGAGAGCCAGCACCAAAAGCATCGCCAGGTGCAGGGGTTCTTCCACCAGCCTGCCAGGCGGGAGTGCGTCCACCAGAGCCACCAGAGCCACCATAAGCAGTACGGTTACCGTCGTAGGGGTTGACAGTTCGCGATCCATCAGCCCATGCCGGAGTTCGGGCGCCGGACATGTCTTGGGCCTTCCAAGCAGGTGTTCGGCCACTTGCTGCAGGTGCTACATCATGTTAGTATTATATAACCAATCCAATGCCGAGAGAACTTACTTCGTGATCCCCAAGCAGGTACTCTTTCTGAGCCACTACCTCCCATGGGCGTGCGAGAACCGCCCTGCCATCCTGGCACTCGATCACCACCTCCACCTCGTCCAGCACCGCCACCAAATCCGCCACGACCTCCTCGGCTAGCAATGTCGATTGTAGCTCCAGTCAGCTTGTTTTTGAAGCTTAGACTATCCTTTGGCACCGTAATTGTCTTGCTCTTCGTGTGAAGCTCGACACGAGCATGTGTATCTGTCGTATCCTTGACAATACCCAAAAGACCCTTGTAGGCTCCCTTCCTGATAATAACAGTCTGTTCAATTGCCTTATCTCGGCCGAATGATCTGGGTTGTTGTGTAGGCTTGTTTTCGGCACCGTTCTTGTGAAGCTTCAGTGCTGGGTTCATCGCTGTCAAGTCAGGACCGGATGATGCGGCAGCAACTCGGCCTCCCTTGGCTGCAATAGTGTTGACCATGCTGGCCTTGGTAACAAAGACACCAGCATTTTCCTTGCTATCGTTGGTGTGCAGGAAGAGATATGCGCGGTGGATGTGAATAATCTTGCCCTGGCGTTGCTGACCTGTGTACTCCTTGACAACATCTTCAAGTCGGATCTCAGAACCACTACGGTCTGCAGCCACAGCCGTCTTTCGCTTGGGCAGCTTGTTGGCGATTTGTGATGGCATAACCTGTCGAGTATCTCCAAACTGATCAAGGACAACCAGCGACTCACGATCAACCTTGACAACACAACCGACAGTCGTAGGGTCCAGTTGCACAAGGTCATGAAGAGAGTACTGTCCCAGTGATCCCTGTCCACCGATATCACTTGCTTCTCGCAGATCCTTGCTGAAGACAGTGACTTCCGAGTTGGTCTGATCTGTCAGAAGAGTGACTTGATCCTCCTTGATGTTGACAACCATTCCGACTTCATCGCGGAACTTGCTACCACCAATGACCTTGACGTGGTCACCAATCTTGAAGCGCTTGCGAAGAGCTCTGATGGGAACATCAATCTCCTGACCAACAAGATCACCCTCGGTGACAGTGATCGAGACGACATCAGAATGAACTCGCATAGCCTTTCCGACAACTCCCTTCTGCTCGCCAGTATAGACTTCGACAATATCGCCAGGGAGATATGTGGCAAGAGCGTTGCTGTCCTTGAGACTGTGCGCCAATGCCTTCAGATCAAGGTTCTCAGTTCCATCCTCAGCACCTGAGGCGAATCTGGTAACCTCCTCAAGCGAAGGGTTGACATCGGTAACCGTAAGTTGCTGAATCTTAATATCCTTGACCTGGAAACCATTCTCAAACTCGTCTCCCATATAAGTCCATGTACCGGCGGTAGGGTTTCCCTGAATGTGTCGGGGGTGGCGCTTTCGGGCTTCAACTTCGCTGAATAGTCGTTGGGGAGGCTTGGGGCCAGCCATACCAAAAGGTCGCTTTCGCTTTCCATCGGCGGTAACTGAAGAGAAGGCATCATCTCGCATGCCATAGTCCAACCTGGGAATGAATCGAACACGAGCCTCCAGACCGTTCTCAGTAACATCAATGACCTGTGCAAGATCGCCGTTGTGCTTCATAGGTCTTCGGAGACGAACCCAGGCACCAGGCTCCAGAGTAGGTGTCTTGGAAACGCGGAACAGCTCAGGCATATCCTTGATATCGACAAGAATCATCTTGGAATGAGGATACACATTAAGCATACTGTCCAATCCCTTCAGGATGTCGGTTTGACGTCGGGCCTCGACATAGACAAATCCCTTCATGACAGAGTCGACGCCTCCACGTTCAAACGCCGCGGTGATAGCAAGTTCATCCTTAGTACCGACTCGCTCTTCGATGCGCTTCATGATGGAAAAGACAACTTCTCGTTCCTTGCCTTCTTTACATCGTACAGCCCAAATGCTGGGATCATCCACACTAGGAAGAAGCAGACGCTTGGGAACGATAGATGCATCTCTGAAACCCTTGCCAGAGCGTCGGTTACCGTATCGCTGTCGCAGGATCTCAGCCTGTTTCTCGGCGTCCATACTGGAGTCCATATCGCGACGGCGATCAAGCTCGCGATGTCGTCGGTCATCATCGATACCGGTCTCGGCAATATCGTCGGGATGATCGTTTGTAATGAAGTCGCCTATTTCTTCGCCAAGCAATTCTTCATCCTCGCCTTCGTCTTCATCGTCGACCTCGGCTTCGATATCGAAGAAATTGGCGCCTCGCTCCTTTCTGCGCTTTCTGCGATGGCCCTAAAGGGGGTCAGTATTAATCGAGGGCGAGCAGGCAACGCGCCAATGCAAGATTTAAGTTTTCTCACCTGCTGAACATCATCGTCTTCGTCATCTTCTTCTTCTTCCTCCTCCTCCTCATCTTCTTCGTCATCATCAGCGCGACGCCTGCCGGTATCTTCCTCTTCGTCTTCTTCTTCCTCGTCATCGTCATCGGCGTGTCGCGACTTGGATGGTCGCTCATCCTCTTCATCGTCATCATCACGGGGCGCAGGACTATCGCGACGCTTCACTTCTGTTTCGACATCTTGTTCCTCGTCGGATAAATCTGCGGGCGCTGGGTTGAAATCTTCCTCATCCTCGGAGTCATCAAAGCGCGAAGGATCGTGGGAGGACATGGTGGCGAGAGAGCCGCGCGACACGTAGCGTGTCTGTGATAATTATCGAGTGGTTCGTTGGTGTAATATGTAAGAATTAAAAAAGAAACTAAGTGTCCTTGATGCGAGAGAAGAGGAATAAAAGGCGCTTGATGGATGACAAAGATAAACAAAGAATGAGTTGAAGCAACTTTCAAGTCAAATGTTAGAGCTTCAGACGGCAAAATGCCGGGGCCTTGTGCATTGCACAACCCTGTATAATTGGTGGGTCGTGGTTGTGCAGGATTACTATGGGTCTTGACGCATTGTGATGAAGCCGTCTTCAGTGAGCTCTGAAAGGAACTAGGTCTTATACCATATATAATGCGTTGTTAGTTCTTTGTAAGATTTAAGTGGAATTTTGGCGAGTCCTCTGATCAATTAGTTGTGTTTCTTGTTGCCTCGCTCGAGCCATATGAAGTGCACTCGACAGGCAGGCCAACGCAGCGAATGAAAGTCAATGGAATACCACTCAAAGATATCCTTGACAAAATTCGGGAATAAGGTAAGAATTGGACAAAGATATCATAAAGATTAAGACTTTACCCAGAGTCTCTATAGTCCAAGGGCCCAATTATTTCTGTGAATAGGTTCTTGATATCCTGCCTGCCTATCTCAATGCTCACTTCGAAGCGCATCAAGGCCAACTATAGAACTCTTGACACATAAAGACTTCTCACCAATCCAAGCCAATATCTGGTTATAGTCATCATATTGCATATATCTTCTCATCATCTATATCTACTCCAGCACTAATCCACCAGCGCCATCCTCTATGTCCACTCAACCCGACCCAGACTTTTGAGATCTTATACCACAAGCTGCAGCCCAACGTTGCGGAATCCTAATCCTCATGCACATCGATCGATACCCTATAAAAAAAGCGCAAGTGTCCAGGATATAAGTAGGTTCGTGTTTTTTTCTTTTATATCCACCATGCCCTCTTCACGTTTTGATCTCCCAGCATCTTCTCGAGTATAGATGCTCCCAATCAAACATATAAAACCCTCCGTTCAAATGAAAACTCCAGGCTTTGCGGATATGCAATGTACCGTGATCCCTTAACCAGCCCACATTCTGCATGAATCGAGTAACGTTTCGTGGTCGAGGTGGAGGCTCTGACCTACGCTTGACTAATGACTTGAGCCAGCCCATTACTGCTTTTTCACATGACTCGTGTTCCCCAGATACCACGTCCTGCACCCACACCGAGCCATTCGCCAGCATCCGAGTTGGGTAGTTGAGGTACCCAGCCCAGGTTTCCAACCTCGTAATCGCATTGCCAGCTGGCAACAGGGCTTCTGGGGTTTTCCTGTTGAGGGGTACCGTTCATGGGTTGGTTCGAGTTGTAAAGATCCCAAAGGAGAACCTGACAATCGTCACCGCCCGAAGCGAGCATACCGCGTCGGTGAGGTGACCATTCGATACAGTTAACGTTTCCACCATGGCCACGTAGCTCGAGCAAAGCCTGGCCAGGTTGTCGCACATCCAAGATGCGAATAGAATTGGAATCTTGAGCAAATGTCGCAAGAAGATGGGTATCGTGAGGTGAAGTAGCAAGCCGTAGCAGCGGAGGAGGGTTGGCCATCGTCTGCTGAGCCAGTGTTGGACTAACACGGCCACCGTTGGGGTCTATCAACGTCAGTATATACCAGAAACAAAGTTTGCAAGCATCTCACCTCGCTCTTCCTTGCCCGTAGGCTCATAAATAATTGTAGAGTGCTCCAAGCTTCGAAGATCGAACATGCGAACACTGCCATCTTGACCACAACTAACAAAAACATCCACGCTCTTGGCACAGAATCTAACGTCATAAACCTCTTTATCGTGGGCAATAAGCTGGGTCTTTGCCGTAAGTGAGGGAATATCCCAGATGGTACATGTCGTGTCTATGCTGGAGGTAATGATAAGACTGGGAGAAACGGTGTTCCAATCGAGCGATGTTAGAGGAGCGGTATGATCTGGTGTCTTCGAGTTGGAGAGCAGAGCAAGAGGAGTCAACTTGGTCGTGGCATTTTCGCGACGGCCGATGGTGTTGCTGGGCGTAGAGGGGTTCTCGCTGGGGAGCGACCACAATCGCAGATGGTCACCCGAAGTCGCGAGCAGGTCAGTAGACTGCTTCTGCGACGAGGGAGGTTCCCATAGCAGGCGGGTCACTGGGTAAGAGTGGGTAGCTTCGGCAGCTTTGGTAAATTCGAGATTATACTTGGATGAACCGGGTGTGTAGACATCTTGGGGAGTCTGTGTGACATGGCTGTCGAGGATTTGAATCTGTCAAAGTTAGCGGTTGGAGCTATTCGCGAGCGTTGTAACGCACAAAGTTATGGCCATCCTCCAAGTAGCTTCCCACAGCTAGCTTACCAGCACCATTGCCTTGAGCAGGCCACTTGCACCAGTCGAAAGCGTAAATGGCCCATGGCGCGAGGTAATTGCTTGTTCCCGGTTGAAGATTATTGGCGTCATAGCCCATACCAGCTCCAGCGCCATCCGACATGCTCGAGTCGGCGCGGGGACGAATATCAGCTAGGCCAAGCGGGGTGTTGGAGATGGTGCGCTGGGATCCAGGAGCATTGTATCTGGCGGGATCGATTGGAGACATCAAATGCGAAGAGGAAGCACCACCGCCGGGAGTAGTGGGCGTATATGCGTGATAGTTCGAGGAGCCATCGTAGCCAGCGGCTGGGCTGGAGCGGGAATAGCTATGGGACATGCTCAGTGGGGGTTTGCTCGCGGCGGCGGCGGCGGAGGGTGAGTTTGAATAGTCGTGAGAAGGCTGACCGTGCTGCTGTGGGATCTGCAGCGGCTGCGATGAGTGATGGGAGTGCTGCTGAAGTTGAGCTTGCGACGGCGGCTGGTGAGGGACGGAAGAGGTAGCGGGAGAGGATTGCTGCATCGGCGAGGGCAAGTTGGGCGAGGCTGGGGCGCCGCGAGCGGACAGGCCACCGGCGGGTTGGAGGACGTTGGGCACCGAAGTGTTGGAGGGGTTCCTATAATGGGCGGCGTTTGAGGGCGAAGACTCGAACTTGATCTGAGGAGGAACTTCGTAGTCTTGCGGCGACATGGAAATTGGAGCACCAGTTTGGCTAAGACCCGACATGTGCAATTCGTCGTGCTGGGGCTGGGGTTGAGGGCCGGATCCAGAGCCAGAGCCAGCAGCGCGAGGAGCAGATGCAGAAGCAGATGCAGTAGACATGGAGCCCACCTGTGTCTGACGCAGTGAAGAAGGAAATTGCTGTGATTGGCTCATGATGAGTGTGAGTGTCCCTTTGGCTTAGTAGCTCGGGCCTGTCTGTGGTTTTTTTGACGGACTGGACCTGGCCTGGCCTTGGGGGCGGAGCGATATGGAGTAACAAGCAACGTGGAGGAGGAGGAGGAGGAAGACAAATGGAGAGGTGAGCGACAATGCAAGATGAGAGGTAAGGTACAGAGTAGTCGTTAATAAAATCCAGGTGGAGTAAAAGAAGTGTCCCTTTACAATTGAGCGGCTGGTTCGTGAAGAGCGTCGGCAGTTGATAAGCCAAAAGATCAGCAGTCGCGTTACTTGATTCTGCGTTGCGTCCGTTCCAGAGTCAAGAGAAGGAGTTTGAGGTGTCAGCGTCTCGTGCGAGGCTGTAGAAGCAAAAAAGAAGAAGTGGTGGAAATTTTGACTATGCAAGAAAGAGTTCGACTCCTCACAACGCAGGTCAGGCCAAGGTTTCGGTGGTCTGGCCCGGTCTGGTTCGGCTTGACAGGACTTTGGAGAAGGGCGGAGGGGTTAATAAAAGTTGCCGGCTGATGGAGACGACGACTCTAGAATATAAACAAGCCTAAAAGAATAGGCAATATTGAGTGATGATTCTCAAAGGATTCAAAGGATCGGATTATTATTCTTAAGCTATATTACTATATTACTACATCTGAGTGTTGGAGTTTTCCAATCGTATGTCGTGAATGAAAATAATATGTTTAAGTTTCGGTACTGAGACGCAAGAGATTGAGTCTTGAGCTCAAAGATACCTTTACCCAATCCAGGGAGATTTGTAATTATTCCTTGTGTATAAGTGACGAGTCAAATCCCAGTAAACAACATATTTTCTGCGTATGCGGTCATCAGCTCTTATAAACTTTCGGTATCGCAGTGATATTTCATTGCACTTTGCTTTCTTATCCAATCCTTGGGCTACCGAAGTCTGACCAATTTCCCTGCCTACAATTTCAGCATATTCTGAGACACATATTCCCGTTACTTGATCCGCCTTTAGCAAATTAGATAAGCAATTCAAGAGAAGATTATTATGCGAATCGATATCAAGTAATCAACCTTCATCACATGAAGACGAAGCTCGTGACACACTGTTGGTAACAGATTCAGATCCACTCCCCGCTCCTCTGCCCTGTGGATCGCGGTAGCTCATAAGGATGGGATGGGATGGCAGGCAGCTGAGATGCACCCGCATGTGGGCACATGCCAACCCCGGATCGTTTCCAAAGCTTCCGGCCACTCAAGCTTCATCAAGCTCTTGTGACCTTTAACAACAACTATAACGACTATTTTTGCAGCTTCCCCTTTTATTTATCTCGTCTTCTTCAAGAACTCTCTTTCTCTTCAACTAATGCGAAGTATAAAAGCTACGCATCTCACAGCTCTGTAAGACTCAAGCCGCGTCTATCCGACCTCCCACGGACATATGCGACAACCTTCTCCATCGACTCGATACTCCGTCGTCGCATGTAGTTACGTCCATCGCGTATTAAATAAGAATGTCTTCTCAGTCAATCCTCGACCGTATCGGGAGCCCCCACCGAAGACTTCCTAGCATTCCACTCCGAAGCCCTCCTATCCGAGAAGTCAGCGAGTACGACTTAGACGAACTCGAACCTCGAAGCGAAGATCCCCTTTTTGATCAAGAACCTCCACGCCCTAGACTTAGAAAGACGATACAGCCTACATCAACTACATCTACCCGACGATCCTCTTCAGCTGCGTCATGGGATAGCAAGCATCGTTATGGCAACTCCCCTACCCGAACCAGGTCGAAAGTGATTTTCGCGGGACCGCCTCCTCCAATCGCATCATCAGTCCTTATCAGCCAGGATCCTACTCGAAACTCAGCTTCTTCGAGTCATAGTGAGAACGGCCGAAACTATGGACTCCTCTCAGCGAGCCGGTTTGGATCGAACAACAGCCCCAGCCAGAAGCACTTAGATAACCGCCCACGTCTCGATTCAATATGGAGAAGCTTACAGAGACGAGAAAAGGCTTTAGAAAAGGATATACAACAGCTTTTGGACCTTCAGGCCTCAGGTTTGGTTGCTGGCAGCGGAGATGGAGGTTCTGAGAGTAACTTTGGAAGCGAGACTGGAGAAAGCACTTTCTATTCCGCAACTACCTCAAAATCTCGAATGACAAGCTCATTACATATGCCGACGCGATCTACGCCGGATGGAAATGTTATACCAGTGCGACAACCCGCCCCGAGCAAGCCTCGGAGTCTCAAGTCAGCTCGAACTGGTCTACAGCGATCCATGGCCGCCTTGTCAGATTTGAAGGCTGAAGAGGATTCACATCTGAACACGGCACTGGAGCAAAGGAAAGATGCTCTTGCATATCTTGACAAGATGAGCAAACGGAGAGGCGATATATATGCTGAGCTTCATGCCTTGGAAGATGATGAGGAAGAACCACTGGGTCAAGAGCTCCGAGAACTTGGAGCAGAACAGCAAGCTTTGGATCACGATATACGGCTTCTTGAGGAGAAACTGGTTGGAATGCGAAACCGACGTAGATGGGTGCGAGAGAAGATAGAAGATGTTAAGAACCGACGGGAAGCTGGTTTGAGTGGATACAGGGCTGCTGGGCGAGACGTGGACATGGAAGTTCGAGCCCTCATGCAAAGACCGCCTATTACACCTCTGGATCTTGATGCACTTGGCTCTGGTGCAAAATCTCGTTCAAAGGAGAATCTCGATATGCTTAGAGGTACCGAGTTCCTGCAGCTAAGACCTGAGCGCAGAACAGTCGAGATGGCGCGAACATGGTGGCAGGGAGAGATTGCAGTGCTTGAGCGTCGCAAGGCGCAGATATCGGAAGACCGACAGGCTCTGATTGAGGGCTCTGAAGTTTGGTCTGAAGTTACAGATCTTGTCGCACAGTTTGAGGCAAGACTTCGGGAACTTGTAAAGGCCAGTCAAGCCGGAGATGTTGATGAAGAGCCTCGACAAGCAGCGATACGAGACCAGCTTTCCCAGATGGACACTGTTGTGGAAGAGTTAGAGAAAAGATTGCAACTGGCTGAGTCCAAGCACTGGAATCTTCTCATATGTGCGATTGGCGCAGAGCTGGAGGCTTTTCTTGAAGCCAAGGCTCTTATCAGGGCAACATTCGGAGTCACTGATGGATCTGTCACTACAGAGGATATGGAGCATAACGGCTTAATTGATAAGGCGGAAGAGAGTCAGGAGGAACGTGAAGAGAGTCATGATGAGAGCGATAATGAAGTTCCCACTGACTTGTTGGTATCTCGAATCGAGGACCATGACCACGATCCTCCAGACAGTCCACAGCAACAGAGTGTGGTATTAAGACGGGATAGTTCAGAGAACAGCGTCCCATCTGAGTTTCTAGCAGAACATCATGACCAGACCAAGATCGACTAAGAGAATGATGCTGAGAGGTGTTTGGGATTATGAATAATGACACACGAGACAGGATAGGTTTGCATAGCATGGTTCAGGCGGTTGAGTATTCTCAGGATAATTCACAGTAATAGAATATGTATTGGTTTTCGTTGATTCAACATCATTCATTGATCCAATTCATGCATAGTCATATATATCCGAACGCCTATCTGAAAAGCCAGCGCGTCGAACGCGTATCAGGTAGCTTTGGCCCATTTCTCGCGCTCGCACACGGCGGTAAAACTTGAGTGGAGGTCCATGGTATCAATAGCTTCAAAGGATTGCACGTCGTCGCTCATCGGGTTCGTTCAAAGTAGCCGCTTGAGCCAGCGATCGCAACGGATTGATCCATGACCCATTCGCCGACTCCGAGGTATCTATCGATCCAGCCGGTGAATTCCTTGTTCTCGCCAGCGACCTTGTCTGTCTTGAAACTATCGTTTGTTGTTAGGATGTTTATTCGGGTGAAGGAGGATTTTGTTTGTTTGCTGCTCACGTCAAACCGGTAGATCGCTTCATACCAGCGAGGAAGGCCGAGACTATGCGGGTATTAGTTTTGCGATATCGCATGATTCGGATGGATGTGAAACTTACAGAGAACGGCGTCAAAGGCATAATGCGTCAACCGTCCGACCTTTGACCAGAGTCCCAGAGTCAGCAGGTTGAGGAACTGCGAGGAGAGTCTTTAGACGTTGCCAGGCCTCAAGGGCAGAGCTACGGGGGAAAAGACAGGGGGGAAACGCAAAAAAAAAAGGTACATACCACCATGATGCAGGTTGTTTATTGATTTGGGATTGTTGAAAGTTGTTCGGGTAGTTGGGATGATCTCGCGGTGTGTGCAAGCTCGTGAATGGAGTCGTTTTCTGGATCTAACCTTGGCTTAGCTTGGTCGTCATGCGACACAGAAGACAACCGTCGCGGGAACGAGGCGGAAGTGGAGAATCCGGCGACCCGGCGCCGAAACCTCCGGGGTAGAGCCACATCACGTGTAATTTATCCAGGCCCAAACATTTGGGTCTGATCCGTTGCAAGTCAATGTAACAGATGCAAAACATTATGAGATGATGCCAGACATTTCATTAAGATATTATTGGTATCATCATATCCATCTTGAATGACTAGACTCAACATGGAATGGTTCTGGAACCAAGCGGATATTTATTCCAGATCCATCTCTCAAGGTGTAAATAGCTCATCAACATAACATCTCCAAGTTGATGATCTCGACGGAATATCCTGATATGGAAAACAATCACGACAGAATCAATGGGGCTCAATAATGATGTTGCATCAGCCGCCACTAGTCTCGTAGGCAGGGCGAATACAAAAAAAAACCGCTTGTTCGCTCGCATTCCGGCGTTATTTACAGAAAAACCCACTCGCAACTTTTTTTCTCCCTCAACGTTTACGGTCCAGACACGAGAGGGGTTCAAGGGTCCAGAGACACTTCGCCGAGTGCATCGCCGTGTCTATCCCAAGAAAAGCAAGACGGGAGACGCGAGACGAGGGGCAAGTCAAGAATCAGAGTCAGAGCTATGAGCGAAATATCCCTCACATATGAGGAATGGGCATGGCATGGTCTCCTCTTTTTGCGTAGCCCCCCGCGCCGCCAATCTTTTTGACAGGCAAATTTACCCAACCGGCCTTGGTATCTGTCGATATCTAAGAGCGAGTCGTTAGTTAATAAAGTGCCGTTACTCAATGCGATGAGCTATGTCTGGAACCTTAATCGTGCCTATTGGTGTGAGAGGGGCGGCTGTTGTAAGTGGGTTTCACTACTTTTCTGTTGAAGAACATGTCGGTCAACCAACCATGAGCTATGCCAGCCACTATGGCAGGGCAAACCCAGAGATCAATTAGTCAGGATATGGGGGTTTATCTTGAGAGCTGAACGATAGCGACCCAATGGTGATCTCCGCGGCCATGACATAGAGGTTTGCGTGGTATATTCCGTCAGAAGATTCAGGGTTATAACCGACGTTGACAGCTTGAACTTTTAGGCTGAACTAATAAGCCAAGCCAAAAGACGTTGAGCTCAAGGGTTGATAGGTTGGATGGATAGATAAGAAACGTTGTTATTACCTCGCGTCATAGACATGACTCTCTGTGAATCAAAAGGGTCAAAATACGGTCCTATCATGACATTCATTGACAGTAATTAATGTCCTGCCAGAAATGGAAGACAACCATGATCCTTGAAAGTTGATGTGTATCATGCCAAGAGCCCCTTACTTGTATAAAATAGTAACATAAACCCCTCTCAACCCAATCGTAACAGCATGCCTAATAAATAACTGATTGATTGGCCTTTACTTTCAGCCCAATCAAAGTTTGATGGCTGTTGTTGAGACCGTTGCGAACTCAGGTGAGGCAATGCTCTAAGGTGAGAACGAGTAAGACTTTTTGTTTGTTAAGCATGGGCGCTTCTACTCCAACTCTGTTGGCGCCATCAAATAGACTACCCTGTCCGCTACTCAACGATTGAGTCAAGGGATACATACATACATACGGTCAGCATTGAGTGAGCGGGGGATTGACGCTCTTACGCGTTTCAACAAGGAATACTCCGTGAAGTTACATCCCATCCATTTTAGCATTGATGCATGTACCTGTTTGAAAGATAAACCTAACCCACTCTAAAAATATTTGGCTAATATGAACACCTCAGAAAATACCATTTTAGGGTGGGATAAGGGAAAATAGTTCGCAGGATCTACTGTCGGATGCTGCAGTAGCGGGCGGAGTGCTTTGCCCCGAAATTGCCGCTGTAACTTAAGTGACAATGGCAAAAAAGCCACCAAAATTCCAAGCGCGATAGCGGGGTTGGCTTTTGGTGGGGGTTTTTATAGCTACGGCTTTGAGGAGGGCGGGCAACATGATAACTCCAAATTGTAGTCTCCAAAAAGACATGATACTAATAGAATGAAGGGTTCTGACTTTAAATCTTGAGTCAGAGAACACTTTAGAGCATCAGATAGGGTAGAAATCATCTTGTCTGTCAAGAATATCTAATCTAAGCCCTGTAAGCTTGCATCTCACAGGAAGCGGGGTGCAAGGAAGCTCCCCATAATTTTGAACCAGATCGCCAGAAATGAAAGAAAAAAAGGAAAGAAAAAAAAAAAAAGCTCTCTCCAATGGATCTCAACCACAGCGAGATCAGACACCGAATTCACCGTACTAAGTACATCTGAGGTAAGTACTCCGTAGCGCTACACCAGGCTTGGCTCTCATTCCTCCAGTCATGATGGCTGTGATTTCTCGGTGAGGGTACAAATCATTGTTGATTGGGGAGGAGAGAGACAAGTACCCCCCTTCAAAGCTTTGCTTACCTTGCCTTGCCTTGCACTGCTGTGTTGTTCGTTCATTGCTGGGCACTCCCGTTTTTTGTCTTTATTATCATCATAACCACCACCAAAATCTTTTCTTCTCCCTCCTCTTCCTCTTTATCTCTTTTCTTCATCTCTCTCAACCTTTTTTCTTACCAACGACAATAGGTTACCCCCTTACTTACGCCTCGACCTCCACGAGCTCCCCTCCATCGAACGTCGTGAACAATAATACCAGGAAGAGCGCACGTTCCCTGACCACATCATCTTATCGTACGGTGCAACATTCGTACACAAATATCCATATACTACTCCTGTAAGTCAACATGCTACTGTTGCTGCTGCACCTGAATGGAGACGAGACGACTGTTGTGGCTGGGCTTCCTAGGCGATGGGCAATAGCGATATGTGTGTGTGTGTGGCAATACCCGTATTTTGCAGATGCGCTTCTGGTTCTTGGGCTGCTTTTGCGTTGCGTTCCAGAAAAACACTGGAGTTCTTTCAGCGACCCATTTACCAGGTGTCAGCTCGGTCTCGGTTCTTCTGGCCCGATTAGCGATTATCTGACGATTCTCAACTCGGCCCATCTACTGCGTGAGCTCATGAGCTGGGCCGTCTTTTGGTCCCTTTTCGCCAACCAAGCCCAGGGCTGCCGCTCTGTATCGCGCCGACTTCTCTGCCCGCCCACCGAGAAATGCACGCCCGTTGCTATCGCCCATCCCACCACGTCACTTAACGTCAGATCAGATCCACGTTAGCCCCATGTACTTGACTACAGCTCTCGGATGCATCCCTGTTGGCTCTGCACTGCAAGTGCCCGCAGAACGACTGATATTTCCCTAATGCTACAATCAGTTGATTGAGAGACAGACACATATATTTCCGTCTTCTCCAACTGTTCTGTTCTGTTCTGGACTTGTTTCCTCACGTCTTCATTCTTTTTGCAGCAGAGCTTAACTACCCCGCCAAGCTCATCACCACCCATTACCCAACAATTTGCTAACCACTTTCAAAATGGCTCAGAAACCCTCTCACAAGCACTCAAAGAGCGTCATGGCTGCTACCGCTCAGGACCACCTCGAGTTCGGAGGCAAGATCTCATGGCTTGCCACCCTCGACACCGCTTTCCGACCTCAGCGCAACTACCGCCGCTCCTCCATCATTTGCACCATCGGCCCCAAGACCAACTCTGTTGAGGCCATCAACAAGCTCCGAGATGCCGGTCTTAACGTTGTCCGCATGAACTTCTCTCACGGATCGTACGAGTACCACAAGTCCGTCATTGACCACGCCCGTGAGTCTGAGGCTACCCACGCTGGTCGCAATGTTGCCATTGCTCTTGACACCAAGGGTCCCGAGATCCGAACTGGTAACACTCCCAATGATGAGGATATTCCCATCTCTGCTGGTCACGAGATGAACATCACCACCGACGATGCCTATGCCACCGCCTGTGACGACAAGAACATGTAAGTTGAGCAGAATTGATATGTTGTCTCTAGCTAATTCTTCTAGGTACGTCGACTACAAGAACATTACCAGTGTCATTGAGCCTGGCCGTGTCATCTACGTCGACGACGGTGTCCTCGCTTTCGACGTTCTCGAGATCGCCGACAACAAGACCATCCGAGTCAGGGCCCGCAACAACGGTGCCATCTGCTCCAAGAAGGGTGTCAACCTGCCCAACACTGATGTCGATCTTCCCGCTCTCTCAGAGAAGGACAAGAACGATCTCAAGTTCGGTGTCGAGAACAACGTCGACATGGTTTTCGCTTCTTTCATCCGCCGTGCTCAGGACATCCACGACATCCGTGAGGTCCTCGGTGAGAAGGGCAAGCACATCCAGATTATCTCCAAGATTGAGAACCGACAGGGTCTCAACAACTTCAAGGAGATCCTTGAGGCCACCGATGGTGTCATGGTCGCCCGTGGTGATCTCGGTATCGAGATTCCCGCTGCTGAGGTCTTCGCTGCCCAGAAGAAGCTCATTGCCATGTGCAACCTTGCTGGCAAGCCCGTCATCTGCGCTACCCAGATGCTCGAGTCTATGATCAAGAACCCCCGTCCTACCCGTGCCGAGATCAGCGATGTCGGTAACGCTATCACCGACGGCGCCGACTGTGTCATGCTTTCAGGTGAGACAGCCAAGGGTGCCTACCCCTCAGAGGCTGTCCGTGAGATGCACGAGACTTGCCTCAAGGCTGAGAACACCATCCCCTACGTCTCCCACTTCGAGGAGATGTGCACTCTCATCAAGCGACCCGTCACCACTGTCGAGTCTTGCGCCATGGCTGCTGTCCGCGCCTCTCTCGACCTTGGTGCCGGTGGTATCATCGTCCTCTCCACCTCCGGAGAGTCGGCCCGCATGCTTTCCAAGTACCGACCCGTGTGCCCCATCTTCATGGTCACCCGAAGCCCCACAACATCTCGATTCGCCCATCTGTACCGTGGCGTCTACCCCTTCCTGTTCCCTGAGCAGAAGCCCGACTTTGCTCAGGTCAACTGGCAGGAGGATGTCGACCGCCGAATCAAGTGGGCTGTCAACAACGCTCTTCAGCTTAACGTCCTTACCCCCGGTGACACCGTCGTCGTTGTCCAGGGCTGGAAGGGCGGCATGGGTAACACCAACACCCTCCGAATTGTCAAGGCTGACCCCGAGCACCTCGGCATTGGTCAGCTTCAGTAAAGCATAAAAGTCTCTTAAGATGAACCTGGAGTGATGGGGAATTGTTTAATGCGCAAATTAGTAATGATAGACAGGGCAATGGTTTCCAAGGGTTAGGGTACTGAGTTACGAGTTCTGAATCACGTAAAGAAATAAACAGGGCAAGTCCCTTTGCATCATATCATGGTCTTTGTGGATTGTGTCTTTGTAACAGTGAAATGACATATTATAAACCCTTATTATTTGAACTGATAACTGAGAAAACGCCGGAGTACAGACCGAGTTCCCGCCGTATAAAACCCAGGCATATCTCGACGACCCGCCTATCCGACACTTCCCAGCCAACACATGCAGCCAAGGATTAAAGGGCTGAGCTACACTACGGAAAGACCCCGAACTAGGGCCCAAATCTCTCGATTCAAGGGTACATTTTACCCCTGACGATGCGATATATGATGACATGGTCTATGGTTTAGTGGTCCGTGTACGATAACGTGGTGTGATGTTGGAAAGGTCGGTGATAACCGATTCTGGCATGATGTTGATGTTTGAGAGATGGATTGTCGGTCCTATAGAAGTTGTAGGTTGGTGCACGGAGGGTAGATGTGGGTGTAGGTGTAGGTGAAGTGGATGTTTAAAGATGTGAGACCTGAAGTTGGTGGAGGCGGTTAGAGTTGGTGTGAGGTTTCATGATGGGCTGCTGCTTTATGCATATTGATAAAATAGCTATGGCCTCATCATTTCATCGAAAATAAAAGAAGAGTTTGAGAAACAACTAGAGTGAGTTTTGAGTGAATGCATATGCGTGATCCAGCATTGTGAGACAGTATGAAGCCGTTTCTTGACGAGTGTCAGTCTGTTTAGGCGGTGCAAGACTCGCAGAGCTAAGATACCTCATGTTAGGGATAAGTTTGGGATAAAAGTAGAATAGAAATAGGTAATATTCGTGTACTCTTCATGATAATATTCAGAAAGACATGCCCCATAAGCCTTGCGTCTCCAAAAGACACCAACATGTGATAGCGTCTTCTCGTGACATCCATCTATCGGTTCGGCTCGAGCCGCAGTGCATCTACATCCAACGGCCCTGCATCTCGGTGCCAAGTGCAACGCCTCATCAAGTGTCATGATGTCAGACAATAACCAGACCCAACACATAACGATAGACATGAGTGAACATCAGGTTAACCAAAGACTTTTTACGTGTACGCCCAGAAGAACTGCCCGATCCGTCTATAAATTCTTGATCTCAAACTTCTTCCTCAAATGCTCGCCATATTTCATGAACAGCCATGGGGCAGGTATCAGCGCAGCAGCAATGAACCCAAGAAGACTATTTCCCCAACCCATACCAAGTTTGTCGTACATGGGTAGTCCAGCGAGAGGGAGTACTGCTCCGGCTATGGATCGCATGACGGCGTTGGCGGCGAGTGCAGAGGCTGCGTAGATGGTGAAGGTGTCGATGAGATACATTTGCAAAGACTATAATTTGTTAGTTTGATTCAGTAAGAGGAACAATAGGCTTACCATGAATATGATGAGGTTTCCAACGCCGATTACACAGGTTCCGATGATTGGTGCAATCCAATGTGTTTGATACTCAGCAGTCCATCCATAAATGAAAAGTCCAGCTGGGAGAAGAACAGCACCGATTCTAAGAGGCGGAAGTCGATGCTCTGGCTTCATTGCCTCAACAGGATCATCAATACCCTGTTCCTTGGCCGCTGCTGCTTTCTTCTTCATGTATTTATCACTCGAGAAGGAAAAGTACGCTACACCAATCATACTTCCGACACCAAGACCGAGGAATGTGAGACCTGCGTTAACGGTGTTGAAGTGGTATATCCTCATGAACAGTGGTGTAAGACTTGTAAAGAGGAGATAAAGATATGCGTAGGCGAGACCGACGTAGACACCGCAGATGATGCAGATTGGCGAGAAGGCGAGCATTTTGAAGGGTCGAAGAATACCGCGCTTGAAGTAATCCCTTGGGCTAAGACCAGCATCCAGTTTAGATCGTAACCGTTCATTGCCCGTTTCTTTTTGCAGTCTCTTCGTCTTTCGTGCGAGAATAACAGGGGCGTATGTCTCCTCTGAGGCAAAGAAGAAGATGGACGATAGAACACCAGACATGATGGCAATGATCCAGAATACCCAACGCCATCCTAGAGCGTCAGTTACAACACCTCCTACAACAGGGCCGATGATGGGGCCAAGGAGGGGACCGATAGAGAAACTGGCCATAGCTGCACCGCGTTTCTCTTGAACGATCATATCGGCGATTGTACCGCCGCCGTTTGTGATGGGCGCTGAACCAAATGTGCCCATGAGGAAACGGAATGCGATAAAACTGTTCATCCCTGGAGCTTTCGCGCAGGCAATAGCGAATACTAACAAAATTAGTAGAGTTTTGGGTAGGAAAGAGGTTAACTTACGGATAAAACCAGCGTTGGAACAGTGGTAGACTATTTGACGGCCGTAGAGTTCGGATAAAGGGGCGAAGAGCATGGGACCTGCGGCGAAACCAAGGACGTAGACGGAGACACAGAAAGATGCGAGTTCAGAGCTTTGACTTTGGAACTCGACCATGAGTTGAGGGACACCGGGTGCGAACATGGCTGTGATATGTTAGCTGGTCTCGTCATAGCATTCCATGAAGGGGAGTGTGTTGGCGGAAATACAAGAACGAGGATGACTTACACGAAGCTAATGGTGTGACGAAAGTGAGAGCGCTCACAAGCACACAATTAAGGACTTTCTTCCAAGTCGCAAAATTATACGGATTCTGTCGATCCTTATCCCCATCCCACCAAACAATATCACTCTCACTCTGCGTCTGCGACCCCTCCTCCTCATCCCTCACAGATCCATCATGCTTCTCCGGATTAAACGAAGCTCTTCGTCTATGACTTACAAGACTAGCTCGTCTTTGCTCGTCTTCGGCAACGGGGATGAAGCCAATGTTACTGGGGATGTCAGCATCGTGGCCTTCGGCGATGGCCTCGCGGGTTTTTTCTTCGCGGGTTGGTTCGCGGGTTAAAGGATGGTGATGGGACTCGTGGTGAGTCGGATCGTCTTCTTTACTCATTATGTTTTGAGTTTGGTGATGTTCCGTTTTGGGTAATGTTGGGATGGTGGAGAATGGAGAGAGCGTATCCCCAGATTTTCGCAACTTTAATTATAAGGCTACTCTCCACTGAGAATAGCCGGGCTTGATGTTGCGAGGGCTGTCGGTAGAGAAACTGATCAGGCACGGTTTTGAGGTCTGGTAGAAGATATAATGATGAGAAAAGCTTGGAAAGACCTCAAATCAGCATCAAAAGTGCGGTCTGCATCCTTCTCCAAAAGTAATTGATCTTCTGACGATGCGCGACTCAGTGTCGTAGATCCAAGTTGATTTCAGTCAAGTACGAGACAGCAACAGTCCAGCCTGAGTAAAGGAGACAATGCGTGAAATACGAAGGAAGAGAATGGATGAGCCCAACAGAAAAAAAAAAACTGCCATAACATCCTTGAGCACAGATGTAACAACAGGACCAGGGCCAACCGCCTACCTATTCAGATTCCGGACCCTCGTCTAAAGTTCTGTAAGTAGATCTCCTCTTCCGATGCAACGAGCCTCGGCCGGAGCACATCTTCCCCCCTCCTCGCGTTCGGATCGAGCTATAAACTCCGTCGACCTACATGACACTAGGGGTCTTGCTTTTCTAGCAAAGGGTCCTAACAGTCTGGTAATTTAATTGGATAAAGGTTGGGAGATGGCGTGCTGGAAGAGTCTCGGCCGAGTCGTATTTGTGATATCCGGGCTATTCCCTGCCAATATCCGTCGGCTCTGGGGAATTTGTCTAGTGCGGAGGTTGTCCCCAATTGTCTTTTCTGGAGGTTTCCCCGCGTCTTGATCAGAGTTCTGAAGTGAGGCCGTTAAGGATTCTAAGGGCTGACCACCCTCTAAACTTCACGTGGTGTGATAGCGGTGCGTCTGTCTATTTTGCCTGTATTTTCTTGTTCACCCATAGATGAGTTCTTGCTAAAGTCGTAATCCCCGATTTTCAGTCTTGGCGAAGGTTGGAGATCTGGTACCCATCGCTTGGCGTTTGCATATATCAGCATATTGTCTTTGTAATACCTTCTTAATCAGATGGAAGCGAATGACAAAAGCAAGCTCAATCCCTTGATCGCTAATATTTTGAACCAGATGTTCAGATCTTCTATCGCCGCTCTCAATGGTCACAAGACCTGTGGAAAATGATTCCGCCCGATTATGTTGTTGTGAATTGTCGGCTTCCGCCTCGCCC
>JAALXK010000545.1:0-26947 GCA_012977745.1 Fusarium anguioides | reverse complement strand
ATATAATACTTTATTTTTCTTTAAATTACCTATTAAAGCTTATCTTAAAAAATATAAAACTAACAATAAACATTAATATAATTACTAAGAAAATTAGTTAATAAATAAATAAAGTTTAAAATAATAATTAATAATTAAAATATAAAAAATTAAAAAGGAGCTAATGCCCTGAGAAACAATAACTTCACTTCCCATCCTTTACCATTTTCTCCTTCAAGCTCCAGGACTCAATACACTTTACATACCCTTGAATCAATATGATCCGTCCCAGTATCCTTCTCTATCTGGCGTTCGCAGTCCTCAAAGCAGCAGCTGCTGATCAGCCCCAGATTCCAGAGCTACCCAATGGCTGGTTTACTGGCTATACCAATAAGGATGGCACCAACCACAATATTACTTTCATGCCTCACGCCCCGGCAAAATTGCCAGCTGGAGTAGATGCACTCTCGAAGCGGTCTGGTGCCTCTTGCTGGCATACCTTCCCTAATCTGCCGGTTGATGGCACAAACGCCGCTATTCAAAAGTGGAGGGATTCAACCTCTAGGACCCTCATGTTTGCTGGTAACGGATGGGGAGGTTATGGATCAACATCTGATTATAGTCCATATATCGGATACAACGAGGGCGGAGTCTATGTATACTTTTGCTTCAATTCCAACGACTGGGCTCATGATTCTCTGGACTTCGACGATGTCCAATTCGCGACTTTCCAGATGGATCAGGCTTGTGGAGCTTATGTACCTGGGTACTTTCAATGGGACAGCCCGTCTCTGCTTGGGAAGTGTGCCAGTGGCACGAGGGTTTGCCTGGGCAACTCTCGGTCTTAGATAAGTTTACTATAAGCATTTTCAACTTTTAGCTTAATTTAGGTATTATCGCTATAGCTTATAGAAAGTAATAGACCTTTAATGAAGAAAATGTGAGCAAAATACAAACACCTTAGCTACATTACCCTGCGTGGTGGTTCACGAAGCGCTATAAGTTGTCCCGACGAGGAACGTGTGTTAGCGAAAGCGTTCAGTCTCGAGATCAACAGGACCATAAGTTTCCAGGGACTGAAGAGAGGGTCAAAAAGATTGATGACATTCCAAGGACTGAGCTACCAGGACAATAAAGGTTAACAAGCTATGTACTGTAATTTATCTAAAGGAAACGATTGAATCCATTCCGTTTCCTATGCCACCAAAGCCAGATATGTTGTAATGTCGGCTATATTGTCTGTCGCGTGCAAAAGAGAAAAATGTATTTCGCTGAAAAGCATCAAGAAATAAACCTAAGAGATGGAAAAAGACCAGCACCGGATTGCCACCTACTCGTCCACGTATTTCCCAGTTCTTAGCAAAAAAGTGAGGTCGCACCTAGAAGACCACTCCCTGGCAGATTACCAAGAGCTGCACTCAGCAAGCCTGTAACAACATCACATGAACTCTCCTCTTCCGCTCCTGTAAGCGAGACCTTATAGTTCGCAACAAATGTGTCCCCATTTTTAGACGTAGAGGCACCGATGAACGATGGGATCTTAACCGTGATCCTCTTGACGCTGCTACAAGTTCCGAGAGGGGCGCAATAGTTTTCCACATATTCTTTTTCCTCGCATGATCCGGCAATGAGGGTCCTCAGTTCGTCGAGGTAGCCTTTGAACTTGTCGTCCACGCCCTGGTTCGTAGTGCCATCAATGCTCACACAAGTGAAGCTGTCACATGCTTTCTTGTTGACGTCGCACCCAGTCGACAGGCAATCTTCCTTAGCTTTGTCGAAGAGCTCCATGTACCTATCGCAGGAGTACAGACCACTCCCGATGTCAAGCTCGTTGAGCTCAGGATGGAAGTCGATGTCGGTTGTCAAGACCTCGACTTCACGGGGTTCAACGTGTGCCGAAAATCTCAAGCAAGTTCCGTCTGGCCCAGTCCAAATAAAACTGCCGCCTGAAATCTCGGATCCTATAGAGCAAGAATTGATAACTTTTTTGAACGAATCTCTACACTCCGCGACTGGCATACTGCTTGGTGCAGTGCAACCCTCAGCCGACGAAGAAATTGTCACGACGGCCTCATCGGTCTCCCAACTATTCTTCGCCTCAGCTGCAAAAAACAGGCAGTACACCTTCGAGGCGCCCTGGAGATCCTCCCTGACCTTGTCGGTGTATTTCACGTCGCCATTAGAGCATAGGTTTTCGGCTCGTGGAGCAAGGTCAAAGGGCTGCGAGGCTACCGTGCCTATCTGGCTAACGGCCGCAATAACGAAAGAGATAAGGTAGAAAGCCATTTTTTTCACTAGTAGTCAAGTCTAGTAGAGTTTGGTTCGTCTTTTGGTTGAAATAATAGATGGAATCACGATAGTTTGATGATATTCCTTTGCTTCAATACTCAACTTTATATGCTTGCTAAAGGATTTATTAGAGTATATTTTAAAACGTCTTAGGGTAATGTAAGCTTATTCTCAAAGTCCGATAAACGTAAGCTTATTGCTAGCGTTCTGCACATGTCAGCAATATTTACATAATTGCTAAGCTAATATATAGATTTCAAAGCGTTGCAATGTAAACTAAGTTTGTAGGATCTGTCGATCGTAACTAAAGTACGCTTTTTACGTGATCGGATTACTGTCTGTGCTCTGGCTTGGGGTACAGCTGAGTTTACAATGTAGGCAGGAAGTAAAAGCCCTGGCCATATTACCCTGCGCGGCGTATTGGTCAACACAGACTGTTAATAACTAGGTTGAGGCCTTTTAGGGGGTAAAGCTAAGAGAGCCCTTTGTTTAGCTTGATACAAGTTATCAATTGATAGCCTAGTAAGTAATAACTAAATGAACTCTAGTACTGGAAGCCTGCAATAAGTACCCCGCCAGCCATCAACGCAACAACCAAAGAACCTGTCGCACGATAGCTTGACGAACCATTAGCCGACTCAGGCTTATCCTCCTTCACATCCTTATCCTCGTTTGCACTACAAGTACCGGTGATCTTAGCCCTAAGAGTGCTGCATGCATCAGGCCCAACAGGAACAAGATCAGTAATGTCCGGATCATCACTACAAGCCTCCCAAACTACCCGAAACTCCGAAACATGTTCTGCCTGCCAACTGGTCCATTCAGAGGCCCATTCCGAAAATTCCTTCGCTGATGAGCCCGTGATGACAGGAAGTTGGCAAGGGTCTTCTGTATTGTAAAGACTTCCGAGGGCGAAGGAGACACCCAATTCGGACATGTCCATAGGTGGTGGCGGAGCATCGGTAATTGGTAGGGAGTCTTTAAGATCCCAACATGATGGTGTCGTAAGCGAAGGACGCGAAAGAGTTGCAGTTGGTGGTGTCGTAGGGGTCTGAGCAATGACATGCCAAGCGCCGAAAGCGGCAAGAATGATAGCTTTGGTGTTCATGGTTGAGTATTTGCTTTACTGTAGTGAAGTCTGTTGAAAAGAATTAACTTGAATAAAGACGCCGGTACAGCATTCTATTTATCTATTTCAGCGAGGCCTCCGTCTGGAACGAGGCTAGAATATTGTTGTGATTGTTTGTGATTTTGTCTTGGCAAACAGCCGCAGCAACCTTCGAGTGGTAAAGCAATTGGCTGTTTTGCCCTACGCCGCGTTCTAAACCCCAGCTGGCTTGCTTTAAGCTTAATCTAAGCCTCAATAACCCGAGAAAAGCTTGGCACATCATCAGATGATAAGAACCGAACATGGTATACGCCGAGTGATTCATACTTGGCTGGATAATTTTGTATATTATATATTACAATAAGGATATATCGAACCAATAACCATATACAGCCTCAACACGTCGTGATTAATAATATAAGTATAAAAATAAAGCCCTAAGCGATGTGATAGAACATCTTTGACATTTTGTGTGACAGTTGACTAACAATTGTTGTTTCAGACGAACCGGAATAAGCACTCCTTGTTGTTTCTTCGGATCGCCTTCTAGATTGCATCTCTTTAACGAATTTGGGCCATGTATTCGTCAAAACAAGATACTTGATATGTTGTTCAACAGAATCGAAAACAGTAGGTCCAAACTCAGCAGGGACAACCCCAGTATAGTAAGGTCTCTCCATCGCTGAAGCAGGCGCCGCCTCAAGAGATGTTGTTTCAAAGGGTGTAGCCGGATGCACGTATGCGTGGCCAAATATTTCTCGCGCGGCTGTTTCAAACATCTTTTCCGTGTACTTGAGATCTGCCGATCCCAGATTCAGAGGAAACTCAGCGTCGCGTGGGCTGATAAAATTGGCGTAAATATCAAGGGCAGCATTATACGCATCGCGTATATCTCTCTCATTCGGTTCCGCACGCCATGAAATCTTCCATCTTGTAACTTCAGTCAAGAACGAAATATTCTCTCCAGAGAAATCGTTCAGAGCTGAGAAATCTTGAAGAGGGCCAGGGTTACTGTTAAGAGTATAGTTGAAGGCGCTGATAGTCAAAAGGGTATCCTTCATCTCCTGATCTGAGGAATCATATTCTGTTTTATCGCCTATACGAGTTGCCACCGAGGTACCTCTTCGTAGGAAATCGAGCTCTCGAAGAGTGGTTGTGGAGGACGTGGCGTCCCATTCAGTGTTTAGGCCTGCGACACGTTTGACGAGGATACGTTGTTTGATGACTTGGAAAGCAGGGACGAAGATAGAGAAGATTTCTAATAGGAAGATAGAGGCATGGATCCTAGAGTTTGTGAGTGAGTAATTAACCATATACGGAGTAGTCGACTTACCATGAACTTGGAGGAAAGTAGAAGTTGACAGGGGCGAATGCAGGTACGTAACTTGCGATTAAAAACATAGGTGTAGCATGCAAGCTTTTGATTATTGTTAGCAGCATAGTCTTGACTCGAAAGTATTGTGTGATGGGCACTCACTTAGACAGACAGCAGCCAATAGTTTGCGTTCGCCATCCCATAGTATCATGGATATCCCATGCCTCGCAAAGCAAGTATGGCGCAACCTGAAGAGAAAATAGTTAGTTCAGTCGACAAACCTAGTTTTTTCCTCTATAAAGCTCTTACCATCCATGTCCAAATTACCTGCCAGAGCAGTGTAGGCCACCACTCCCAGCCTTGACCCAGCTCAACTATTTGTTCAGGAACTGTCTGACTCTTAATCTCAGTCCCTGGAATACCATATGTCGGATGGTATTTACGACAGGCCAGCCACATGCAAACTGTTAAGATGACCTGTCCATCTCAGTCAGTGCTTCACTCAACTTGCGATGCAAAGGAACCATGACATACCTGAACAACCATACCGATTCCCGTGAGAAACAGCACCTTTTTGGTATATTCCATGCTGTTGAACCTACATGACCAGGAATTATAAGGATTTGAAGAATTAAACTGCTCTCTCAAATGAGCACTACTGTACTTCTTCTGTAGCTTAGCAACATGAAGAAGTCGACTGTTCGACGCGTGAAAAAGGGCGATTCCCAGAGGAAACCAGACTCCCATAAAGAAGAATTGTATATCATATGCGAGAACAATGGGTATGGTAGGTCCGATTGGGTACACAATCTGGCCGAGAATCCAGTAGAGGTGAAGGAGAACGATGGCAGAGAATGAAAGACCAAGGCCGCGGAGTCTGAGTAATGGGTTGTTACGATTTATCCAACAGAAGATCATTCCCGATAGGACGAGAAGGGTCCATACGACGCAAAAGGTGATGTAGAAGATTCCGACCCGATCCCACCTGGCTGGGCTAGGTGGGAGATTGTAGATGGTGATGGCTGGCTGTGCATCCATGGTGTCGCGATTTCCAAGATGTCGTTACAATAGTCAAAGTCGCAATCGACACACAGCTCCTTTATCTATAAGAGACAGTTTGGCATTTGTGCTAGTAGATGCGTGGGGGCAAAATGTGATGTCTTTCCATCCATAATAAAGAATCGGCAGGGTGAGCACACCCTCCCAAATTCCCGGAAGACGTAAAGCCGTAATAAACATTGAAGCGATTATAGGCCAGACGATCTAAACTCAATGCAAGGTAAAATACATCCCTGCATAAAAGAACGGCTCAAGGTCTCAGATGCTGTTGAGAAGGGTCTAATGATATAATGCCTGAGAAGATCTTAACGCCAAGATCTCTCCCTGCATTATCATGCGGCTTAGACTCAATTTCATTGGCTGAGCCAACCCACCGCAAGTTCTTATGTCACATTTCAATCGAACTAATAGATCTCATCTCGGTGCTTTTAGATTCAGCTGCTAACTATCAGATTACCTTACCACTCGACAGTGTCTGCAATCATTGTTTGTGATATTTTATAGCAGATCTTTACCTTTAAGGCCAAGAGTAGCATAAACGGTGGCGAGACCCCGGTAATCCTCGGGGTGAAGTAAGACACCAGTTTTCGCTTTTTGCTTTTTACTAAAAAGCGGCGTCATAAATCATCCGCCATCGGTTCCGGCTTCCAAGAACGTCAAAGAGTAAGCCTGTTTTGCATTTAAATGTATATTCGATCACACTATCTCAAGTTATTTCAGCGCTAAAAGGTGTTGAAACCAGATAGCCAGTACATATAGTGAACATGTTTCCTGGAGCTGAATAACGACAAGACCCAGCGATTAATACTCAGGTGGATCATCAGGAAAATAACTATCCCAAACCTCATCCTTCTCATCATCCGGGGTGCACTGATAACTAATCCAAGCATCAAGCGCCATCCATGCATAGTTATCTGCATTAATTTCTGCCTTCGCTGGCTGGTCATCCTGATCTGGGTCATTCAAACCATGGGCACGTACTGGACCATAGGCGTAATTACCATCCTCGTTCTGCTGGTCAACAATTATAGAACCTAGCTGCGAGTCTGGTCCGACAGTACTGTAGTGTAGAGTCTCATGCAAAACAACTCGGGAGAAAGTGTCCATTTTTTCGCTCGGGTATTTGTCCAGTGTACTGCAGTCAATGTCTGGTCCGCTTGTTGGGATGTCGTAAGAGATATCGCAGAAGTGGATCTTCTCTTCGTTATCGGCTGTGTCTGTGTCTGTATAGGCTTGGGTGCCATCCTCGCCACATCTGCCGCCAAAGTCTAGATACTTTATTAGCACCTCTGCTTAGCATGAGACTCAGAAACTTACCTTTGTTGTCAACAATCATTGTACCGACTATCTCTCCGATCATTCCCTCAGAGCTACTTTGCCCAGCAATCTTCATCAACACACCATTGACCTTTGAAGGGGTATCGTCCTCGGTATTGAAGAATACATCATAGACAACGTTGATACTGGTCGCAGTATCACTCGCGGCTTTCGCTCCCCAAGCGGAGACGGCACGAAGTTCACCAATACAGAGTACATCGTGAAGCTTCTGTAAATGGGTCTTGTCTGCGTCGTTCTCTGGATCGAAGTTGACGTACCTCCACTCATTTCCACAGGCATCACCAAGAGGGAACGTGGATGGAGAGGGAGGGTCATCCCGAGTGACCTTGGATGGGTTCACTGGTTTGGCATTGGCAGCTGCGATGAAAAGTCCAGCGAGGAACAGTTTAAAGACAGACATAATGGGGACTGTTTAGTCAAAGGAGATTGAATATATCTTGACTTGTATTTGATTCTTTCGTTTAACACTGGTACCAGCAAACTATTTATACTAGATCTGTTTGGCGGTACTCCTCCTTGTAGTCTGCCTAAGGCCAGGTTGTTTATCTAACCGACACAATCAAATTGAAGGCTCTTGGCTTTCGTAACTTGATTATCCTGGCATTTGTTCCTGCAGTCTCATCCATCGCATAAGCAACAGAGTCAAATGATGGTTGTTTGTAATGATAATCTCGATGTGAAGCTATATTGGGGGCCACAGCTGACCGCGATGGCTGTGCTTTCCAAATGTAGCCAATGTGCAAGGAATATGTGCTATTCTGTTGAAGTGAATAAGAAGAAAGATGGGGCTTGTCAGCATCGGTCTCAAAAGTTGAATCCTCGTGATCAATGCCTCAACCTTGTTTATGCGGTTGATGCTGGTATATCACATTCTACGGACCTTTAGTCTCAACTAACACCGGAGGTTTAGCCCCGCCCTGTTGATCATTTCTTATATTGAGCATTCTCTGACGAGAGCAGGAGCGATTCCTCTAATGCAACCCAAATATTCCTCCCGAGCGGATAGAGCTGATTATCCTGCAGGCGATTGGTGCCAGCCATCCTATTGGCTAATCTTTCCTACAATCATGAGGTCAGATCAGCGGACACAGCCTTGACAGCCTTATCTGCTGAAAAGGCAATCGTCATAATGGTGTTGAACGCGATCACGATGCTTTCTCCTCACTTTATAGCCCCCAAATCATAGCAAATCAAAGTCGTTTAACCTGCCTATTTTGTACTTTTGATTCGAGTTGGGACTAATGCCTTCAAGGCTCCACCACTTTTCACGGCCGAATAAGTCATGCTGCAATCCTGTGTTTCATATTCATTTCTTGGCTCGCTGCATTAATGCAATGAGGTCAAGTTCAGTAAGCTTAGAATCCTAATGCTGACTGGTCCAGTTTTAATGTGATGCAGAACCAACCATCAGATATACGAATTTAGGCTGCAGCCGTTGGAGTAAAAATGACGTAACTGTTGCGTCTTGAATCTCCGCTCTATAAACAGCTGTGATAACAGTTGTAACTCCAATACTTACACAAACAGACATCACACAGCGCAAGACCCCCATTTGACTAAGTGATCATGCCAGAGTTGAAGATTTGGTCAGTGGTCAGCAGAAAATACCAGGTCTTTGATCGGTCAGGCAAGCTACCCTTTAGTATCGTCTTTGGTCTCTGTCGTCGCTCACCAGACGATACTGATCCCCGAGCTATACGCTTGAACACAAAAGGAACTATCCTTGATGTTCCATATGCCCTCTCCAACAACCTTTTGCAACTTCGTGAGCACAACGCAAGAACCAAAACAGATGTACAAGTCGATGTCGAGCAGCTGGATATCATAAAGGGCGAAGACTCCTATCTGACTCTCCCTTCACCAGTTGGAAGAACTGAAGAGTGGAGAAAGTGTATATCAGAATATCACTATCACGTGGACCCCAAAAGTGAACTGGCTTCATTGTTCAAACCTGGAAAGACATATTCAATCAAGAATGTCTCAGGATGGGGAATAGGGCCAGATGGGTATTCATTTATCGATGAAAATGGAGAGCTATCACCACCACCCAAGAAGCAGAAGCTGGTCAGCAGCAGAGTCGATGGTCGACCAACATTCCAGGTGGTAGAGTTTCTACCTTGGCCCCCGGAGATACAAACCCGAATGCAGAGGCGTAATGATATGGGGGACAATGAAGACACCAAATCTACATGGCTGGAGATTTCAGTGACCAACATGGGCAATGAGCCTGTTACTGTCCAAACCCGCAGTCGTCAACGTTTCCTCAACCCGCACGGCGCATTTGATACGGAAGAAGGCTTCCCAGCTCTTGATCCCCGTCCTCGCATTATTGACTCAGAGAGCCCAACGCCTAATGCAACTATTCAAATATCCGATCTTTCTACGAAGGAAATCGTTCGCGAAACCACCAAGACAGGCCCATGTGGTGGTGCGGGCCAACAGAAGGATACACGTCCAACACTGGATGTTCTAACTACCCTGCAGCCTGATAAACCACTTATCAGGCATGTAAACGTCGGATTTCTACTATCAAAGCTACCAGATGGGAAGTATGGACTAAAGATGGAACCCAGGGGCATGTGGTGGTGTATCGGTGATTGCAAGGATGTTGAGGGAGGGGATGATGACCGTGTGCCGCATGAGCTTTTCCAAACAACAATCCCACCGCTGATGCTTCAATGTGATGATGTTGTGGAGGTACAAGTCAAGGACGGGATTGCACTGCCATAGATAGCTGAGATAGAGGGCAATAAGATCCAGAATAGCAAGGAATTCAGAAGCGCAATTTTCAAGAAAAGATTTTTAACAGGAGCGAGAAAACCTTTTATCTCAATAATCCCTCGAATTCTAATTATACTATAGGGCAACTACCCTCTATCCTGTTCTATGGAAAAAGCGTCCTGCAACCCTCCACCTCCAATCAATCCCCACCAGACACTAGAGCGAGTCCCTCGACTCGCGTTGCCCAATTGAATGTGTTCAAGGTTATCCTTTAGTGAAATACCTTCTCCCGTCTCATGGCGAGACTGCAGATCACGCAGATAGACCCAGCGGCAATGATAGGTACATATGCGAACTGGATGGCCCTGGTAATACCATGAATAGCCTCTGCCTTCACTTCAGACTTAGCGGAATCAATAAGTCCGCTGCCGACGCCAGCAAGAGCATCGGCGATCTCGGTCTTAGATGCATGGGGGAAGATGCGTTGAAGAGCCTGCTGGCCATAGTTCACGAATAGAGCGCCTGACATGCCGGTTCCGAATACAATACCAAGCATCTGTCCAACTGTCATAAAGCCAACACTGTAGGGGATTTCAGTAGGCTTGACCTTCATCTGGGCGACTGCAAAGCCAGCTTGACAGAAGCAACCGACACCAGTGCCTAGGATGATAGTATAGCCATAGATCTTGGCATTGGAAGTGTGCTCATCGACGGTATCTGACGCACTTGTTAGTGGAAGTTGCAGGGTTGTTGACGGATGGAACTTACACAAAAGAACTCCACCAATAAGCTCCATGACAGAGCCCACGATGTACCAGGGGTAGTAGTATCCAGTCCAGCCCATGAATTGACCATTCAACAGGTTGAAGGCAACAAGGAAGAGAATAAAGGGCAGAAGATGGACTGAGGTTTCGACAGCAGTGATTCCGCGGGTGAACTGATAGTAGAGAGGCAGGTAGAAGATTCCGATAAAGCTACCGAACGTCGCCAGCACTGACCACTGTTAGCATATGTATACTGGAATGAATGGATGCAGGACGTACTCATTGTGAAGAAAAGGCAAATCATAGTGCGACTCTTCCAGAAGTGCATGGGGAACAATCGATTCTCCAGAGTAGTAGCAACAAGGAAAACCTGCTGCAGGACGAACATGATGAGCAAGACACCAGCTGTAACAAACACACCAATACTCCTAGCCGAATCCCAAGTCCAGAGAACTCCACCAAAGTTCATCGCCATGATGAGGCAAAGGACAGAACCAATCGAGAGGAGAGAACCGACGTAGTCAATCTGGGCCAGGCGACTTTTCAAGGGTACACCAGCCTGGGGCTTGAAGTCGGGGAGGAGAAGGAAGTAGATGGGTCCAATGACAACACCGACCAACAAGTTGAGGTAAAAGGCCCATCGCCAAGTAGCAGCACTGTCGCCAAGTGAACCACCAACGACAGGACCAAGAACGGTACCGATACCCCAGATAAAACCCGTAAGACTGAGATATTTAGGTCGCTCGGCGTTCGTAGTAGTAACTGACAAAAGTGTCAAGAGACCCATGTACATTCCACAACCTCCAGCTCCAGCAATAGCACGACCAACAATAAATGAATTTATATCAGGTGCACCACCACAGAGCGCGGAAGCTCCCATAAAGACAGTGGTGGAACCGATGAACAGCTTCTTAGCAGAGAATGTGCCATAAGCTTTAGACCATGGGAGTGTTGTAGCGGCCGAGGCGAGGGCGAAAGAAACACCAAGCCATGGAACCAGATCGACTCGTTTGTAGGTTTCGACGACCTTGGCTTGAACGTTGGCTACGACGGTGTTGTCGAGAGCGTAGAGGAAGAGGGCGGAGAGGAGAGCGCAAACGACGAGAACCCACTGTAGTTAATTTGTTAGTATACATGTGAAAGGGTATTGATAGAATTGACCAACCTTGACACCATGGATGTCTCTTGGTGAGCTTTCATCTTGAGCTGGTTCCTCAACTTGGGGTTCCCTGGCAGCCTCATTGCCAACAAGGTCAAGCCCCGAAGTGCGACTATCGTCCGTGCTTTGAGCGGACTGCTTCTCCTCAGAAAGAGACATGGTCGAAGGATTGAATCGAATTAGGCTTTAAAGTTCTGACACTAGAAGACCTAGAGATTTAGACTTAAAGATTCAAGATGGTGCATGACAGTCAGCCGTTATGTATGTGTTGAATTGTGTAGGAATTAAACTTTTAGTAATTCTGGAATTTGTAAGCGCATAAAACAACAACCAACAGAGTAGGGTGGTATGTTGGCTCCACTGCTGATAAATCGGAAAGAAAAAAAATTTAAATGAAAATGCTCCGATACCCCTGGGAAAATACGCCGGGAAAAAAGGGTGTTAAAAAACGAGTGGCATTTTTCGTAAAGGGGCTCCGCCGGCCCGTGCCGCAAGGGTGCAGCATACTGTGTGGTATCCTCCGAAAGTTAAGCTTTGCAGGGTCTGTTTGGCCATGACGATCAACTGCGATTTGTAAGCTTAAGACATAAACTGGTGCGGCATGTAACTGCTTGAGTTCAACCCAAGTTAGTTGCCGCACTTGGCGTCGGAGATCGGGTTGATGATGGGGGTATTCGGATAGTGGTCAAGGTAACGCCATGTTTTGTTTTGGCTGGGTATATAAATTTCGACATGTCGATGAGGGATGGTGAGAGTAGTAGTTTGTCCAGGTGCAGATACCCAACTCCAGTCATCTAATTCTTACCTTTTTGCTGCCAATCAACATGTCATTGACAACAATTACCCAAATCACGTCTGACGGCAAACCAGCCTCAGTTGCCTTCCATTACCAAGAACAATCCCCGGAATCTATCGGCATAGATCAAGTTCTGGTCTCTTTCCTCTTCTCCCCCATCAACCCCCAAGATCTTCTCGTCCTTGCAGGTCGATATCCAGTCAAACCACTGCATGGCCTCAACAACGAGCCAGTACTGGGTTACGATGGTGTAGCAAGGGTTGAACAAGTGGGACCTCTTTCTACCCCTGCTTCGATCCACCTTAAACCTGGTGATCTGATTGTTCCACGTCGACATGGCCTCGGCACTTGGAGAAGCCAAGCTATTTTTGGTGTAGAGGATGTTCTCCCTGTGTCACCCGCCAAGGACTTGATTGGCACATCTTTGTTGCGTCTTGCCCTTCTGCCGGCGTATCTCCTCGTTGAAGACATGCGCAACTTGAAGCCTGGGGATTGGATCATTCAAAATGCAGCATCTGGAACTATTGCAAGACTTGTTGCACAATTTGCCTGCCTCAAAGGTGTTCATACCTGCAGCGTTGTACGCGACCGTCAAGGTTCAGAGTTTGACACCCTCAAGGCTGATTTGCAAAGCCAGGGTGTCGACGTGGTCCTCACAGAAAACGATCTCGCTACAAAGGGAGTCGAAGCTTCGGCAGAACTCGCAGATGCAGCTTCCAGGGGTCGCATCGTGCTAGCCATCGACGCTGTCTTTGGTGAATCCGGAGAGAGACTCGCTAAAGCACTGTCCCATGGAGGAACCTACGTCAACTTTGGATCCCTGGGCGGAGCCGACGGAATGATTGGTCTATCACAGCGTTTACTGTTCTGGTCAGAGATTAAATTTCGGAACTTTCGACTGTCCGAGCAGCTGAAAGGTAGGACTGCGGCGGAGCAGGAATCACTCTTGTTGTGGTTTCAAGATCTGATTGCTCGTGGACTCATTCATACTCCACCTGTGGATATTATTCAAGTTCCAGAGGGTATCAATGGCCGGGATGAATTTGAGAGCCGTGTAAGCGAGGCAGTTGCTGTAGGGCCTATGGACAAGGTTGGAGGTGTGAAGAAGGTGTTACAATTTGGTGAACTTAGTAAGGCAGAACAAGTGCCGGTTCGTTGAAACCAACATTGGGTAGTTACTGCAACCATCTAATGCAAAGCACTTTGGTTTACATACACATACAGCTTGCCGCATATGTCAATGAATTTGAGTCATGTTCAACACTGAAAGGGACAAGAGGCTGGCATCCAATCGGTGGATCTCCGTATGCCACCGAATTCAGGCAAATAACACGATATCAGGTTATTTGTCACAAGCTACTTGTGGCGAGAAACAACAATACGTTACGTCAATATCATATGCTTTCCTGCCTGCGGCTAAGTAATACACATAATTCTGAAAATATTTTCAAACTTGTTTCTCATCGGAAGTTAGCCATTAGTACGGTGGCTTGTAAAGTTGTTAATTAGTCTAATGCACACATACAGCAAGGATGCTGCATGACAGCGGGTTTTTCCATCCCCCCTGCTGCCACCCTGAATGCGATACCCTGCACGGCGTGGGGTCAGTCTCGGTTACGCGGCATGGGGCTCCGTGGAACGCCGTGGAGATTGTAGCTTATTCAGAAAAAGCTCCGTGGAACTCCGTGGCGACGCAGGGGTCTCTAATATTGTTCCAAGTCTCTGCGCAACATATCAAATAAAAGAACAGAAACACGAGTTCAACAACTAATTGATGATTTCTGAATATCTAAAACCAGCCCCAGATTCATTTCTTAGCCTGCTTCTCAGCTTCAATGGCCGCAGCATTGTACTTGCGCAGGATATCCAACAAGCCAGGAATAGGCTCATCGTAGTCAATCTTGCAACTGTTCATGTATCGAGCCAAAAAGCCATAAATTCCGTTGAGGAAGAAAATCTCTGTAATCTCCTCCGCGCTGAAAAGTGTGAGGGCCTCGGTCATAACAGCCTTGCTAACCCTGGGTCGGACACTGAGATCTTCGACAATGCGACCAATCATTCGTTGGCGCACGGTGAAAAGACTCTCAGGCAAGGGTTCGTGGGGGTTTTGGAGAGCAGTGAACTGTTCCTCGGTGAAACCAAAGACCTCTGCGACAGGCTGGTTGACGTCCCACTCGTATGGAGCGTCCAGGGTAGCAGCTGTGCGTAAGACAGTGGTTTGCCATTCAGATGAGAGAATCTTTCGATTCTCACTCCAGCTGGACGCAAGAAGGCTCATGAATGGTTTAAAGAAGTTGTTGCTGTTGGCAAGAAGCTATTGAGAGTCAACTATTGAGTCCAAGTGTCAAAGATTGCTTAGGGTATTCACCTTGAAAATATTTCTCTCAAAGGGAAGGGTTTGGAGAGCAGCCTTGATGTCGGGTGGAGCCGTGGAAGAGTCGACATAAGGGAGCAGATGCTCATTGGTAACAACACGATTCTGCCAAGAAGCCATGTTTAATGATTGATGTAGTTAGACGATAAAGATGTATGTAACTCTGCTGGAATGCTTGAGAAGTTGATTGACTCTGTATTAGCCAGAGTGTTTAAATAAACAATCAAGATATAGGGTAACTAACTGAGGTCTTATTTCACCACCGTAAGGGAAATTATTAGCGCATCGGGTTCGGAGCATTTCCACTTTTTCTTTTGCAGTACGCTAAGCACTGTGCATTGCATGGATCGAATGGCGTCACCTCGGAAGCGGGCCGTCTTTAGCACGTTTTCCTTAGAGGCTCTGATATTCATCATTGCAACTGTGATGGCCTTGGTGATACTACCTCTAAAGTTTGCTAGGATATTGATTTAATGTAACAATCTCCTTGATCGAATCGGTAGTTTTAAGTTTAACAACGTGTCTTAGATCCTACGATTCAGAAGAAATGCTTGATTCTAAATGGTTCCCAAAAGGTTTCATTCTTCTTATTTGGAACAAAAACTTGAAAAGTGCCCCCACAAACATGTCCTATAACGGTTGACTTGCATGATTAAATCTCGCTTCTAACTACCTCTAATGCGAATACTACGCGGAACGGAGCCGCAGTTCTCACGCCATCAACACTTACACGGATGGTATCGCACGTTTCCGAGACATGTCCGCTCCGGCTTTCGCCACAGCCTCTGAGCTTCCTATTCCAAAACACGCGTTGCAGGATATTGCCCTTTACACCTTGCTGTAGAGGAAAAGTTCATTATTCGGAAGAAATTTCGGAATATATTCTTCGGAAAAAACATTGAATGCATAGCGGAATAAAGAAAATGTCTCTGGTTGTAACTGCGGACTTGCCGAGGGGAAGCAAATTTGAACTCAAACTTTGCAATTGCCGAACGAGTGTGGATATCAAGATGGTGGAAATAGAAGAGACAATTCGGAGAGAAAAGAACTGTTAAAGATGCAATATAAATCATGGCTCAAGTCTTCTAGAATAAGTTTTGTTTTTTTCGTTCAGACTCAGTTTCAAGCCTTCTTCTCATCCCAACAAGCTCTCAGTTGGTCCCTTATGATCATTACTCTTTATACATCATGAAGTTAACTCATCACCTTGAGAAGCATGAGGACTTCTTCCTTCCCTTCAAGAATGGCTTCAACATCAACCCTGTCGACTCCTTCGTTGAACGCGATGGGTTCTCAGATGTTGAAGCCGTTCTTCCTACCACTGAAATCCAGAAGGATATCCTAAGAGAAGATGTCCAATGGGCTGAAGCAGTCCTTCTGTCTGGACAGCCATCTGTCTTTGGTCCTGAGAAGGTTTTTGATGCTTGGAGATATTTGGCTTCTCATCGTATGTTTTCCCACCATCTTAGTATACCTTGGAGTCACTCACAAATTCATTAGACATCTGCCTTCGATCTTATATCACTGATGAACCTTGGCCAAAAGTCGTTGTTCAAAGACGCATCGAGCCAATTCAGTGGTATCGTCAACAGGGCTCCAACAACCTCAATCGCTCAGCATACGTCACGGTCGAAGGTAACGATCGTCCTGACGAAATCAATCTCGTTCTTCATTTCCGTCGAGCCCTCATTGATACAACCTCACTACAAACCATCAGACTCGACTACCTTCTCCAAATCCACGGTGTACCCGGTATCGAAAGCACTGGCTTTAGTGCCTATACCCGATATCTCTCTGAGCAAAGGAAGCACCTTGACTCGTCCAAGACATTCTGGTCCAACAACTTGTCAGACATTGCTCCTCATTCTATCTTTGGTCTTGAACCACATTCTTTAAGTGGTACTGTTCAAGATAGACATGGTGTTAGCGCTGTCATCCAGGGTTCAGAGTTAGTCAAGCTGAACAATCTTGAACACTCTTTCGGAGACTCAAGATCCTGGCGCCAAACATTCCTCGAAGTCATCTGGGCTCACGTCCTGAGCGTCCACGCTGACTCAGAAGAAGTTCTTTTCGGAACCGTTCGTCGAGATGCCAATTTCTTCGGATCAGATACTTGCATTGGCTGTCTTGATCAAACCTATCCCGTTCGACTACGTGTTCCCAACAGTCAAGACACAACCTTCTTGGATCTTTCAGACTCTTTGGATGCTTATCACATGAACGCTGGTCGTCATGCATTCATAGGCTACAATGAGATTCAAGAGCATGCTCCTCATGGCATGTTGATCGAAACAGCTGTTAGCTATACCCAGACGGCTAACACGCCCTGTCTCGCCCCTAGTTTGAGGAAGTTCCCTGTTGTGTTGTGCATCAGCGATTCCAGCGTTTTGCAGTTGTCTATCAAATGCACAACAAACATTCCACTTGACAGAGTCGAATTGGTGTTTAGACAATTCCTTTCTGGTATTTTCAGCGCTGCTCAAGGCTTTAGTGCAGCTGGGAAGTTCTCCATGTCAGATATACAGCTTGTTTCAGAGAGTGAAAAGGATTTTATCCTTTCCCAATCACTTAGTAAACGCAAGGTACCAGCCAAGACTATACCTGCTATGTTTGAGGAGATGGCAGCTCGATATCCTGAGCGAGTCGCAGTTGACTTTCAGGGTACCGACATCCTCACCTTCTCTCAGCTCAACACTCGATCCAACCAACTTGCACAAAAGTTGAGTTTAGAGAAGGGAGCTGTTTATCCTATCTTGGCTGACAGGTCTATCGATATGATCGTTGCTATTCTTGCGGTACTCAAGTCTGGAGCAGCTTACACCATTCTTGATCCGGAGAACGCAATCAGTCGTCTCGAACAGGTTATCAACGACTGCAATGCCGCATCAGTCCTTGCTAGCCGTCAATACATTGATATGCTTCCTAACACTGTTGATATTGGACAAGACCTGTCTCAGCTGCCAGAGAATGTTGACAACATCGACGTCTCTATCACTCCTCAAGATAGATGCTATATCATTTACACCTCTGGTAGCACTGGTAAGCCCAAAGGTGCAGTCCTCACTCATGAGGCTGCCACAAGTGGAATGCAGCATCACACTTTGAACGGTCTGGACCGATGGCTTCTCTTTTACAACCCAAGCTTTAGTGCCGCTCAACGTACTATTCTGAGCACTCTTGTTAACGGTGGAACTCTTGTTCTGGCACCCAAGGACGTACTCACCCGCGATCTTGGACGAGTCATCAATGAGCTTTCAGTCGATGCTCTTGGTATCACTCCATCTGCTCTGTCCATCTTGTCCCCCAAGGAAGTCCCCAACCTCAAGAGTATCACTCTCGTGGGTGAGCAAATTCCTCAAGAGCTTGTGGATACTTGGTCTTGTATCCCCAACCTTGCACTTAGGAACACCTACGGATTGAGTGAATGCACTCAGCTCAATTTTGGAAGACGATTAGCCACTGTCAACGGAAAAGCCCCAAGCCCTCGCGTACTGGACCCTCCAGTCGATACCACCAGCGTCTTCATCCTCCGTCACGGCAGCATTGAGCTATCACCACTACTTGTCTTTGGTGAACTATGTCTCGCTGGTCCCCAGCTTTCAACTGGTTATATCAACGAGCCAGGTCTGACCGACAAAGCATTCATCACCAACCCATTTGGCCCTGGAAAACTTTACAGGACTGGTGATAAAGCTCGATGGCTTTCCAATGGTCAAATCGAGATTGAGGGGCGTGTCGATATGCAAGTCAAGATCAACGGACAAAAGGTTGAACCTGCTGAAGTTGATCGTCTTTTGTTATCTATTGATGCTATCAAGGGAGCCGTGACATTTGCTGTCAAGATGGACGATCGCCAGGTCTTGGCCACTGGTGTTATTATTGACGAGTCCTCTTCTTTCAGAGATACAGTCAATGCAGCTAGACAGCATCTTCGAGAGAACCTGCCTGTTTTCATGACACCAACACTTTGGATTCCTCTTGAGTCTATTCCCAGGAATGGAAACGGCAAGCTGAACTACCACTTGCTGAGAGGTCGAGCTCAAGAGCTTGGGTTTACTGGCTTTGCCAAACTTATGGAGTCAGGCAATGTTACTGAGGCACTTAGTGATCTCGAAGCAAAGATTGCAGCTATTTGGGCAACGACCCTCAAGATCGACAGTTCTATCATTCGACTGTCGCATTCCTTTACTGATCTTGGAGGAACTTCTATTGAAGCCATCAAGGCTGTATCAGAGCTACGAGAACACGGTCTAGCTACTGAGCTTGGTGATCTCCTCGGCTTTGTCGCTCTCAAAGATGTTTCTTCACGGACTCAGACTTTGAGCGTCGAGGATAGTCAAGACCCAGAAACTTTCACACTCCTTGATGATGAGAAGCTTCTGTCAGAGTTGAAGGTCAATGAGACCATCACCGACGCGTATCCTGTTACACCTTTCCAAGAGACTATGCTTGCTTCAGTCAACTCACCTTCGGATCCATACACCTATTCTAGAACCTGGGACGTTAGTCATCTTGATCTCGCCCGTCTTAAGAGCAGTTTTGAAGAGGTATTCAAGTCTCGCCAGATCCTACGAACTGTCTTTGTTTCCTACAAGCAGTCCTTCGTTCAGACTGTTAGGACGAACATGGGCCTACCCTGGTTTGAGAGTCAACAGACATTCGACATGTTCCATGACACTCATCATTGGGACATGGAGCAACCTCTATGGAAGGCAACTCTTACCACAGACCAGGTCTTGGTTGTTACAATGCACCACTCACTCTTTGACTTCTGGTCTCACAAGTTCTTGTATCTTGATGTAGCAGCAGTTTACACGGGTAACTCGGTTCCTTCCAGACCAAGCTTGAGCCGATTCATTCGATATCTTCAACAAGAGCCCTCTTCAGTCAGCAGTTCATTCTGGTCCGACTATCTCCAAGGAGCAGAAGTGGTCAAGCTGAACAGTAACCAACTGTTCAACACCCACAAGATTGAGTTGGACCTCGGGTATAGTCTTACCACTCGAGCAAGGAGTGTTGGCTTGACTCTTGGTGCGATTGTCTATAGCGCTTGGGCCATTCTTCTTTCTCGACAGACTGGAACAAACGACATTACCTTTGCAACCACTGTTTCAGGCAGAGAAGCTCCAGTTGTAGGAATTCATGATCTTGATGGACCTACCATGAGCACTGTACCTCAAAGGATCAAGCTTGACTCCGAGTCTACCCTTGGAGAGGTGGCCAAGCAGACAATCTCTGCGTTTTCTCAACTGCTCAAGCATTCTCAACTCGGTATCCATGGAGCACTCAAGGCCGGTGGTATTGGCTACCGAGAGATTGACACTCTGGTCAACATCTTGATTGATGATGATAGCACTGTTGAGAGTCAATATGACATCTTCAAAATGCGTGGTTCGCGACCTCAGTGGGAATCTGGACATGGCATGACTGTTCTTGAGGTTCAAGAGAAGAGTTCTACTATTCTCCGACTCTCAGGCAACATCGACCCTCAGCGACTGGAGTTTATTAAGGACTCATTGATCAAGATCTTCGATTTGTTCTGCGACAAGCCCGATTCCGTCCTTTCTGCTACCGATATCATGGGTACATCAGAACATGACCTTGTCTCCAATCAACTCTCCAATCGCACCACAGTCCGCATTCCAGAGCCTGAATACCTTTACAGCGCATTCAAGAGAATCGCTCAAGAGAATCCAGATGCTATCGCCGTCGACTTCAACGCCGAGACAACTGTCTCCTACCAACTCCTCGACAGACTCGCCAATCGGTTTGCTCATACTCTCATCGATGCCGGTGTCCAACCAGGCGATCTTGTACCTATCATGCTCGACAAGTCAATCGATATGATGGTTGTTATTCTTGGTACAATGATGGCTGGAGCCGCATATGTTCCTTTGAGCCCTGATAACCCGGTGGATAGAAACGCTTACATCGTTTCCGACACCTCAGCTAAGCTCATTGTTGTGCATCCTGAGTATACCGAGTTTGGTGATCATGTCAAGGAATCTGGAGTCCAGACGCTAGTAATGACTGGTTACAACAATTTGAGCTTGACCAATTTGAGTGGTCAGGATACAAACTGTTGTCCTATTGTCAACCGTACTCCAGACAATCTGGCATATCTCATCTACACGTCCGGAAGTACAGGACTTCCCAAGGGCGTCAAGGTTCCTCATAGAACTGCTGCCGCTGCCGTTACCAGCATGATTCAGGTCGAAGGTCGCAACCATGGTGTTTGGAGAACCCTACAGTTCGCTAATTACGTATTTGATGCATCTGTTCAAGATTTCTTCAACACTCTCAGCAGTGGCGGTGCTCTATGTATGGCTCCCACCGACGTCTTGCTCTCCGACATTGCAGGCTGTATCAACCGAATGGATGTTCGCCAATCGATCATCACACCAACAGTTGCCAAGCTCCTCAGCCCATCTGATGTCCCGAAGTTCGAGACTCTGATTGTTGGAGGTGAACCTCTTACACCGGATGTCATCAAGGCTTGGGAACCGCACTGCGCCATTTTGAATGTGTATGGACCAACTGAAACATCAATGGTGGTTACTACAAAGCGAATCCAGTCGCTTCAGCTAAACCACGTTATTGGTAACATTGGTGCTCCTTTTGATACAGTCATGGCATTCATTCTTGATCCCAACGGCGAGACACTTCAGCCTTATGGAGCAGTCGGAGAGCTATGTATCGCCGGACCTCAAGTAACAGATGGTTATGTCAATCGTCCTGAGTTGACAGCTGCTACCTATGTCGATAGCACTCACCTTGGACTCCGCATCTACCGAACTGGTGACTTGGCTCGATGGTTGCCAGATGGTGAGATAGAATGTCTTGGCCGTAAGGATAACCAGGTCAAGATCCATGGTCATCGTATCGAACTTGGAGAAGTTGAGAATGCTATTCGGAACTCCGGTCTTGTCAAAGATGCTATTGCTGTTGCTACAAAGGTCCACGACAAGCTTCATCTGATTGCTTTCTGTGTATTCAACAACGTTGATGAAACAGCTAGCTCAGTTCTTCTCGACCCTTCCAACCTTCGAGATGACTTCAAGAGCTTGAACGAGAAACTTGGGTCTTTGGCTACTTACATGATCCCCAAGTTTGTCATCCCCATGGCTGAGTTTCCCAAGCTTCCTTCTCGAAAGGTTGATCGCAAGGCATTGAAGAAGATGCTGGATGAATTGGATCGAGAGTTCCTGACAGGATGCGTGCTTGAGTCTCCTAGCGAAGGCCATGCTATCGTGCCTGTGCAGACTCTACCAGAGGTTGCCTTGGAATCAGTCTGGGCTGAGATATTCAGTCTTTCAACTGACAAGATTGGTCGTGAGGCCAATTTTATGGGCTTGGGAGGTGACTCAATCTCTGCGATCAGTCTTACTGGGCATCTTCGCAGATTGGGTTACCAGTTGACAGTCCTTGACATTCTGAAGTCTCCTAAGCTGATGGATATGGCTGCTGCGATGAAGCCTTTGCAGGTTGAGGCAGAAGGCAAGGAGATTGTCTTTACCGTTTCCGAGACTGTCAAGGAAGCTGTTAAGAAGACTGGACTTACAATGGAAGAGCATGTTGACTATGGTGAGTTGATTCTTACAAATGGAAATGAATGGGCAAGAAGCTAACCGATTGAAAGTATACCCTTGTCCACCCGGTCAAGCCGAGTTCCTCAAACAAGGCGCTCGAGACACCCAAATGTGGGTTCTTCAAACCGTACGACGCATGACCGGCATCATCGAACCTGAAGCTTGGATCAAAGCCACCTCACATCTCACGCAAGCCAACGATATCCTACGAACATCTTGGCTTGAAGAGTCCCCCGGAAGTTGGGTTGGAGTTGTTCTTCGCGACACTCAGCTCAACATTACAACCGTCGCCCTCGACTCTGATGAAGACGTCTCCGACTTTCTTGAAGATTTCTGGAAGACCCGCTTTGAGTTTGGTCGTCCTTTTATCAAGTATGCCATCATCCATCGAGGCTCTGAGTGGGATCTTGTTATCAAGATGGATCATGCTGTATATGATGGAACTCTCTTCCGTATCTTTGATGATCACTTTGAGACTATTGTCAACAACAAGCCCATGCCTCGAATTGCCGAGTTCCGCGAGTTCACTCAACATGTCCTCAAGCAAGACAAGTCCCTTGCGCTTGAGTACTGGAAAGACAAGTTCTCTGAAGCCAAGCCTTCACCCCAAGTTCTTCAGGGTCGAGATCTTGCTGTGACAGAACCCAAGGTCACAGCCAGCGTCAGGAAGATGGTTGATACACAGGGTATTGATGAAGTGGCTAGGAACTATGGTGTTACGCCTAGTATCATCTTCCAGGCTGCTTTCACAATTTGGTTAGCTCGTGCAACCAAGAGTGTTAACGTTGGCTTTGATTACCTCCTCAGCGGACGAAATGTCGCTCTCCCCGATCCTCAGTCCATCAACGGAACCCTGGCCAACTTCCTACCCATTCGAACCAACATTAGCTCTTCCGATCTTGTGTCTGATCTTCTCATTCAACTTCAAGACGATTTCTGGGCCGTCACAGAAAACGGCCTCGTTGGCCTTGACGACATCTACAACGCAGTGGATGTTTCACGCGAGGTTTATGGAAACCGGGTGTTGTTCTTGTCACAGCCATTTGATCCTGTTCCCATGGATAATGCGACGCTACGCGGTAGATGGGTTGTTATGGCCAAGTCCAAGGTTCGAATGTATCAGCCTTATGCACTTGTTGTGGAGGTATCAAAGTCTTTTGGTAATACTTCTGTGTTGAAGGTTATGTATGATGAGAATGTCTTTGATCAAGCTATGGCGGAAGCGTTTGCTGAGGAGATTACGGAAATGGTGTTTGCTATTATGAGGGATGAGAAGAAGGGGGTTACTATTGGTAGTATTTAGATGGATGTCTTGGCACTTTTGTTATTTCATTTGTAGAATCTTATGTATTTCCTTTACAAAATAATATACTTTACTTGTCTGAGCTTCTTGGCATCTTCCACATTGCCGTATTGTGTTCTTTGCCAGCTAGCTTTTGAATCATGTGATGATCAGACATAGCCATATAACAAAGCAGAAAATGAAGTGAATCATAAAAAACGTCGCAGCCTTCCTAGCATGGCCAATACCCAGATAGGTTAATTGCGCCATAATCTCGTTGATCTTGATAAATACTGTGGATGATACAAAAGATCTTATCTCCTCTTCGATTACTTGATGTGGCAAATATTGCGCAGCTGAATCGTACCTATAATTGGGTAAAAACCAGAAAATCCATGTCCCGGTAAGGAAACCCTCCGAAGAAAACCCACCGAAGAATGTTCAGCTGGCCATCGTCTTCATCCGTGTAATTTCTCCCGCAGCCAGTCATTGATTACGAAGAATGTGTCTCGCAGCCTTGGCAGCCTTGGCGTTGATCTGCGGGGCAAAATGCGAGAAATAAAGTGTCAGCTTACCTTGGAGCTTGAAAGCTTTGATATGCTACTGAGTGGCTGTGGTTGAAAATATGCATCCCCATGACTCGAAATATGCGTCCGATTTGGGTAGAATAGCCATGTAACATGTCAGCGAAATGAAACATGCATCTAATTTTGGTGAACATCATGATATTGCCTTATAGAACTGATTAGATTTATGAAAGGGGTAACAAGGCAGCTAAGCTTCCCAACGCAGGCATAGGCAGGATGTGCTGAGTATATAAGATACAATCTTCTCGACTCTGTCAGGGCACTGTAACTCATTCATTATTCACGTTCATTCACTTCTCAACATGCATTTCCGATCCATTCTTTTTCTCAGCCTCTCCCTTTGGGGTCTCGTCGTCGCAGCTGAGGAAAGCGATGACATCCCAGCCAGCGGACAAATGGCTCCTTTCCAATGCTTTGACCTGAAAAACCCGTCTCAGGAGTGCAGAGATGACTTGAAGAGACTGATTGGAGACAAGCATGTCCGGTACATCTCTGAGCGAAACTGCAATTCTGCAGATGCGAGAAAGGTGTTGGATGCAGGCGAAGATGCGGCCAAATTGGCCATCCAGTCCTCAATGGACGGTCCCCAGATAGACCTTGAGGAGCAGATATGGGCGCTGTACATGGGCTCTAAGCTGTACCAAAAAGCGACGAACATTAATAACCCGAGCGATCAAAGCACCTACAGACAGAGGATTGAATGTAATACTTATTCTTGTGTTCTTTTCTACAAACAAAAGCACAATGCTAATTGAGATATTGTAGCAAATCTTGCTCGTGCTGAGGCGTTCACTAGTGGGGAAAGTAAGTTCCAAATCATCATCAGTTGCGATCGGAAACACGAAGTCTGCACCAAGTATGCTGCAGAAGGAAGCACAGCGGCCGGGCATGCCGTGACGTTTAAAGATGAACAAGATGGTACGGAGAAGTCTTGGATCAACCTCTGTGCATCCTTTTTTAATAGACAGACCCTGGAAGAAGTGCTTGATATGGTAAAGGGGGACCTCAAAAAAGGTGCCGAGGATTCAGCCCAAGACGCTAGATGGCATCACCATAGGGGACAAGCGCTCTTGCATGAGATAATGCACCTTAATGTGATCCAGGGAGACCAGCCGCATAGTAAGTCAAACAAGGGCGATACATCAACCTAACGGGCATTACTAATGAACTCCATAATGTAGTTACTGACGAAAAGGTTCCTCCTGGTGAATCACTAGACAAGCGCCCCAAAGCCTACGGTCCAAAGTTGGTCAATGAATTAGCCAAGACCAGATTCGGTACCAAGTACGCTTCGACGAATGCCGACAGCTATGCCTGGCTTGCGAACAGCCTCTACTTCTTCCGAGAAACAGGCATAGTGCCCATGCCACGTGGAGAAAAGCTGAGCCGTAGAGACGATATTGACCCGACGCAACTCATTTTCTTACACCTAGGCGAATTCGACCAAGGGCAACTTAAAGACAACACGGAAATCACCAAACGTGCCGATGAAGAGTGGGAGTCTGTTACAGCCGAGCTACCACCTTCAGGAGACGATGAGAATAGGAACCCTGAATGTCACGGTACCAAGACCAATACATTCATTGGCAGAGATGATCTCAACGACAAGATCACAAAGTTTTGCGCCGATGCAGCTGCACAAAAAGTGCAAGACAAAGATAGTGGAGGTATTGGGCGCAAATATAACGAAGGAACTCGCTTTAAAGTCGAGCTTCGCATGGACTGGCCTCCAGGTAAAGATATTTCCGAAGGGATGGAAGATGAGTGCAAAGATAAGATGACTCTGGTTATGGACTGTGAGAACACCTACAACACCATGTTCCCTTATTCTATATACTAATTGCTCCTTAGCATGTGATGGAAATGATGCTAGTAACCCATTGAACTGGAAGCACGGTGGAAGTCTCAAGTCCGGCGGCGTTGCATATGCTATCTATCCCAGAATCGACCAACGCTTCAGTCCAGGCGTATGTTCATTCCATCTACGACAGCGCTGGAAGTTCTTCGGCATCGACGGACCCGGAACACGACGGAATCACTGGTACCACATTGAGAAAGCCTTGATGGTCGATAACAATAACAAAGAAATCGGTCGTGCTGGCTTCAAGAAAGACAGTGGCGACGGTGATTGGGTCAGAGCTGATGATAGCGAACCATTTGAGTGGTCTGATACAAGACTCCATAATTCTCTCTGGCTTACTAGTGAATGGCAGGGTGGCAACTATATCCAGTTCGATATGGGTGATCTTCATTGGAAGAGTAGTGAAGAGAAGGGTGTGCCGAGGTGTGAGGTCGGCGGCTGGGATGGTGATTATACCCCTTTGGTAAGTTTTGACTTTTTACTTTAATCATACTTCGATCTGAGCTAACATTCTCCTTAGTACCGTGAAATGGACTGTTTCTTTCCTTGCTAAGTGGCAGCATGTGCCAGCAGATCCGCAAGCTTTAGTGTCTCTGATACTTCTGGACTGGTCAATAATATGATACATTTTATGGCGCCACGGGCCGTGATTCGAAAATATTTTAGATTACTTTAAATTGTACAGACAGACTTCTAAAAGCGCTTAGAATATATAAAAGCTAAGTT
>JAALXK010000542.1:0-42557 GCA_012977745.1 Fusarium anguioides | reverse complement strand
GACCTCTTGGCCCAAGATTCTGTAGCCTCAACTTGGCAGTTATCGGACTAGTTAGTTAAGCATGAGTTCCGAGTCCGTATATCCGGCCTGTCCGCTCGGTGCCGTAATAAGTGGAGATTCTCACCGAAGCACCGTTACCGTTTGAAATAGGGTTGTCCTGACTTGAGAGTTCTGGCTGCCAAGGTTTATTAGAAGTAACTGGGGGTACATATGAAAGCATCATACAGTACAGTGCCAAATGCTCCCGATGGAGGCTAACATGGCAACCCTTTCTCACCTGGCAATGCTAGGAGTTCATTCTCAGCATTACCCTGGCCATTACGAGGAACACAAGTCTGTGTGTTCTGGATGGAGTCAGCCTAGCGGCTTCAAAAGTTGAAACAGCCATGGCCTGACAGCTGTGTTACCACGTTCACGACTTGACTTGCTTACAGGTATGTAAAGAACAGTGCAAGTCAGCCTGCAGGTTCGGTAATGACAACGGATTTACGATGTGTCCAATAAGTGCTGGCCAAAGCTGTTTTCTACAATATTAACCCGCTGTCTTTAAGTGGAGAGAAGTTGTGCTAGTGAATGCCAAGAAGACAGAGCGAGGGCGAGTTAGCTCGGTTGGGTATCTGGGTCTCCGAGGTTGCAGCCCAATTTCAGGGTCCTTGATGGTAAAGTGAAAGTGAAAGACAAATGCCATGAAATGGACCTTCTAATTATGCTAGATTTTCGCCAAATACAACTTGCTCTGTGACCTGGTAGTTAGGTGGGCAGGATAGGGCTGTGGCTTTCGGCGGCTGACACTTCGGGATGCCCGTAACACGTCGAATTCTCATGCCAAACCCTAGCCCATGCAGTCAGATGAGTAGGACATCGATCATAGCTATGTCACCATAAGTCAGCCCTACAATTCAATGTCTTGGAGTATTACCATTGGCACGACACGGGAGTTATTCACATGGGCATACTGGAATTATTCAGATAGCCTCAGCCGTTAAACCTTATTCTTTTCCTTGACAAGGGTTCTCGGGTACTTGGGTGACAAATTCGACAATGAACAAAGAAAAAATAACATCCGGGTTGGATCTTTCAACTGGTTTGAATATGTACAGGCGCAGTGGGTTATCTTTATTCACAAATATCAGGTCCAAATTCGGTGTGCACCCCATATCCAATTATGTTACCATTCTAAAGTAGGAGCCGTTATCAAATACGAAGAGTCGGAAGACAAACCATATTGCGCCATCCGTGACGTACGTATCCGTATATTTGTATAATTCGCCCGCTCATATGACAGTGAGGCCGCCCAGTAGTTAATTAATGATCTGAAAGGGAAACATTAAGGCTCAGACGTTGTGTTTTTGCACCGCCGCAACCCGCAACGTTAGTAATATGTAGTTATCAAGGAAGTTAATCAACCTCGGCCACTAACATCGACACCCCAGGCAATGACCAACAGCACGAGCCCACGAACGATGATGTGGTCGCACCATGATATCTCAATATTGATAAAGAAAGGCGTTATTAATAAGGTAAACAGCCGAAAACCGAGATGAAAAGCTCCAGGGTTCCCCAGGCGGCGCGGATGGATACATAGCAAAGGGTGGAGTACCTATTCACTCATTCAACTGCTCAATTTGCATGTATGTACTGTAGGCATGTAACTACAGCCTGCATCATTTGATTGTGGCTTGTACCTACTGTCACAGCAAACCAAGGCGTTCCCGAAGATTGGCCACGGATATGGGGAGCTTCGGAGCCTGATTGATCTTCAGTGACGTCTCATCAATCTCACCTGCACTGCGGTCCCTATACTCTTGGGTTGGGTTCCAGCTGTCTTGTCTCCCATGTCTTATTATTTCCCCGTCACTCGCTAAACCCTGCCTTGGCACCAACCAGATCCTGAAATTGATAGGAGAAGGCTGATCTGATTTATTCATAATTGCCATTTCTTGTCATCTTAGAACTACTAGCACAACAGACCTAACGGTAGTCCATCTCACGCCTTACACCGCAGGACAACAAGACTCTCCATTGTCTTGCTCAGACCTCCGGCAGTTGGTAACAGGACTTCTCAGTGGAGAGAGAGGACTGCAGCACCAAAGGACAGGCCCTGTCTTGCCTAGATTGCGTTTTCGCTGTCACTGTCTGAGTAAGAGAGGGGCTCTCACTTTTGTCCTCTCACACAGACAATCCCGCGCTCGCTTCTCTCGAGTCCGCTCGTCACATCTATATCCATTTCTATCCCCGACTGCGTTCCATTTCCTCCGCTGAAGCTCACTCGACTCGACCCCGACCCGACCGCCTCGGTTTGTTTTTGCACACAACAATCCCTTCGCTCCCTTACCTCACCATTCTGTTGACGGGAGCGCCGTCTTTAGTCCTCGCCATCATCTATTATTGAATCCATCGTCGCCCTCGACCCCTCAATGCGACCCGCCCACGCTCATCAACCATCGCCGTCCTATACGAGGTAGACACCTGAACCGCCAAGCCCAAGCGGCACTGACAATTGTTACGACCGCTCCCGCATTTCTCGTCACCACTTCTCCCCTCAAAAGCCATCTGCTGCCATGTCTTTTCGCGGCGACGACCAGCGAAGATATGGCCATGTGCCACCTGTGCAGTATCCGGTCGCCGGTCGCGGCCAAGAATACCAGCAACAGCAACAGTCACCTTACGACGACATTGGACGCCGTGCCAGCTTTAACGGCGGAGACGATGCCGCTTATCTCCAACAACCCGCCACCCGATCTCCCGCCTTTGGCGGCTCTGGCGAAGATGAGCTCTTCATGAATAATAATGCGGCGGCCCGACCTGGTTATGGTTCCACGAACAGCGCGCTGTCGGGCTACCAGCACCAGTATCAAGACGTCCCCCCCACACCCACATATTCATACAACCCTCAAAGCTTTGCGCAAACTTCAGGTTTCGCCAGGTCGACATCCACCAATGCTCTGCCGTACCGTAACCAGTCTCAGTCTCAGCACCAGCCTCCTTCGCGCTATGCCTCGAATGCCAGCTCCTACACACCGCAGGCTTACGATCCGTCTGCTTATGCAAGCACCAACGTCCCACAGCGGCAGGCTTCCTACCAAGGATACAATACATACGGCCAAGCTTATGGCTCACAGACGTCCCCTGGCTTTAATCAATCCACAGGAGGTTATTCACAATTGGCGGCTTCTCCTGCTTTATCGTCTGGGTTTGAGCAGCCATTACGAAGCCCCTCCCTCAATGCCTCACCTGGCGCAGCCCAGACCTCGGCATATGATCAGTCGTATAGCCAATACCCAGGCCAACTGTCTAATGGAGGAGGGTCTTTTTCGAGTGCTTCACAGCCTCCATATCCCACTACAGCGCAGATGCCAGTTGGGCCATATTATAACCCGAACGAGCATAATTCACTCTACAACAGAGCATCTCGTTCAAATTCACAGGCATCACCTCTCGGATCACCCTCGAACGCCGGCTCTACATCACCCGGTCTACAACGGCATCCAACAAATGCCCCATTGCCAAGCCGACCTGTTGACGATGAACTTTCTTGGACTGCTGGACATGAGCGCATCACGAGTGACAATCTGATGCAGGAGTTGGAGCTTGAGTTGGGCAGCTCTGGACAAGGCTACCGTCCACTCCCTGAGCCTGAAAATGGGCACTATGATGATGATATTCATCGACTCCAGCGTTTTGACTCGGGTGCCACCACAATTCCTAATAATGCTAGTCGAACGACCTCAACGCGAACTGGCCAGACGGCTTATGAGCCTGAAGATGACGACGATGCGTATGGAGAGGCTGGTCTGATGGCTATGCGACAAGCTGAGCTTGATGAACAACGCTTTAGTACTGGCTTTGGATACACAGATATGCCCGCCATGGCAGACCCTTCCCCAGAGCCCGCTCCTATGAACACGTTGCCAACCAAGACATTGGCCACCCACCCCGAAGAGCAAGGCCACAGCAGCGACAGCGATTTTGCTGGCGTAGATTTGGGAATGCTTGGTGGTGGATTTGGTGGTACTTTGACGTATGGTGGGGGGGATGTTAACTCTCCACCCGCCTCATCCGGCCAAGATACTGGCCGACCCCTACCTACGCCAGGCTACTTCAACCGTGCATATGACCAGGGTGAAAGTGTGCCGGCATTCAAGACAGCAGAGATAGACTATGGTGGCACGGGAGGCTTGCAGCCTCCAACACAGCATCGATTGAGCTTCGATGAAGAAGATGAACGGGTATCACTTCGATCTCGACAGAGCGGAACAGAGTCCCCCAGTAAGGATGAACTGCAAGATTTGTTCTATCACCCAGGACTGTCGAATCGACCCCTCCCAGCTATCCCTGGACCTGGATCTGACAGCAGCTCGATGCTATCGGTCCAGACCAACAATCGACAGCAGTATCAGCACGCATATTCGCGCAGTACAGACTCGCGATTCGGTGCACCGGACAATCCTGAAGCCTACTATGCTGCTGGTCAGCCTTACAACCTACAACCCGAGCGATCCATCTCTTTGGCCGGACATAGCCACACGCCACAGGTACAAACGCCCGCTCGATCCAGGACTGATGCCGCAGAGGAAAGGAGGAAGCTTGTCAGGCATGGCCACCAGCAGGCACCGTCAAATCCATCATTCCCAGAATACGAGACCCCTGCTGGCTCGATAGCGGCCTTTGATGGAATAACACTACCCAGCGGACGAAAGAAGAAATTCATACCCTCCAAGCTCAACGCGGCTGATTTCCGCAGGTGCCCTGAGCCATGGTCGCTCAGCGGTCTGGAAGCCTGGATCCGTGAGATGGGAGAGGGCGAGATGGATCTGAGAACCAAGACAATCGAGGAGGCTCTGATCAATCTTTTCACTGGAAAGATTCCAATGATGAATGTGGCAGATGCCGAAGTTCTCAGTACACATGTGGTGACATCGATGTTGGAGCGAGGAGTGCTTGTGCCCGACGAAGAATGGGTCAAGTTTGGAAATGGCCGCATTTCTGGAGTCTTGTGGCAATTGACTGGTTCCGGATGCTATGCCCCCAAGGTGCACGACGAAGAGATTGGTGGTCGATGCTACTCTCATCATTGCACTCGCACCCTCAAGAAGGTTGATCTGGAGGAACTTGCCCAGGATTCTCAGCCTGCGGACGAGTGGCATGTCTTCTATGGCCTCACCAAAGCCGACTGGGAATCGAAACCTAAGAAGGAGGTTGATCGCCAGAATATTTTGCACGAAATTGTCACTGGTGAGGAGAACTACATCAAGCAGCTGGACATTTTCCGTAGGTATTACCGAGACCAACTTCGGGCTATGCAACCACCCATCCTCAAGCCTGAGAAGCGAGACAAGTTCCTGCATACCGTATTCGGAAAACTGGACCAAGTTCAGGCGATTAACAAGGACCATCTTCTATCGCAGCTCAAGTATAGGCAACAGGAACAGGGTCCATGGATCATCGGCTTCAGCGATCTGTTTCGAGAATGGATTCGCAAGGCCAAGTCGGTCTACATCGAGTATGCTTCCGCTTATCCCAACGCAGTCTATCAGGTTCGAAGGGAGGCTGATCGCAATATTCTCTTTAAACGATTCTTGGATGATATGCAGAAGCAAAAGGTTTCTTCCAAGCATGACTGGACGCATTACCTGATCGCGCCTATTCAGCGTCTTCAGCGATACACCCTTTTACTTGAAAGTGTTGAGGGTAAAATGATCACTGATAGCGAAGAAAAGACGAACCTGGCCAAGGCCATCGCAGAAATTCGACAAGTCACTCTCGAGTCAGATGCCAAGGTCGCAGAGCAGAACAAGAGGGTTCAAATGATGGAACTGAACAGGATGCTTGTCTTGAGACCGGGCTTCCACTCTGTCCTAAATCTTGACCATCTGGGTCGCGAGCTCATCTTTCAAGGTGACCTACAAAGAATGGGATCGAAGGGAGTTAGATGGGTTGATACGCATGCCTTGCTCTTTGATCACTATATGATTCTGGCGAAGACAGTCACTCCCAAGGAGGGCAAGGACAAGAAGTATGATGTTTCGAAAGAGGTAAGTGAAATCTCTCCACTGGTGGCTTAGGCCCATTGCTAATCAAATTCAGCCTATCCCAATGCCCCTGTTGTTCCCCGAAAGCGTCAATGACGAACCAGTTCAGAAGCAAAAGGGCATTACTGCTCCCTTGGGCAGAACGACAGCAGCATCTGCCTCTAGCACTCAGCTTAACAAAGTTAGTAGCAACACAGGTCGGCCTGGCCTGGAGCATGCAGCGACAAACTCATCTCTTGGCTCTTCTCTTACACCTAACGGTTCCAACGATACTGAAGGCAAAATCCTGTATCCGTTTAAGGTAAAGCATTTAGGCCACGAGGTGTATACCTTGTATGCGTCATCAGCAAAGGATCGTGCCGACTGGTGCAACATGATTATCGAAACCAAGACTAGGCATGCCAAGGCGCTCTTCTCCCAGAACGCTGAGCCATTCAGGTTACGGGTTCTTGCAGATGCTGCCTTCCACTACGACACTGCATCTATGTACGCGAGGTTCCCAACTGTCCCGGTTAAGGGCACCCCGCTCGACCGGGCCATTCATGAGTTGGAGAGCGTGCTGGGACCAGCTCAGGGCGTGGCCCCTGTGTGTCGTGCTCAAGTCAACTGCGCTACCAGCTTCACTGCCTTTGGCAAGTCAGTGATCGCGATTGGAACTGATTATGGAGTGTATATATCGGAACCGTCGAATCCTCGTGGATGGCAAAGGGTATGTGCTTGCTTCTCTTAATGTGACGTGGCTAACAGTTATAACTACAGACGGTCCAAGCAACTCGCGTAACTCAAATTGCTGTTCTTGAGGAGTTCTCTGTTTGCGTGCTCATTGCCGACAAGAACCTCATTTCATATCCTTTAGATGTGATTGCTCCCGTTTCTGATTTCTCAGCACCGCTCAACGATAACCCTCGACGAGCACCACAGAGACTTGCCAAGGATGTCACGTACTTCGCCACAGCCAAGATGAAGGACAGAATGCTGCTATTCTATAAGCGAAAGGAGGGCCTACACACATCGTTTAAGGTCCTTGAGCCCATCTTCCAAAAGTCAACGGAGAAGAAGTCCAGGCTCTTTGGTGGGCGTAAGACTGGTGGAGGATGCGCAGAGACATTCCGCGACTTTGATGAGTTCTTTTTCCCGACCGAGTGCTATTCCCTTAGCTTGTTCCAAACATATATCGCAGTTGCGACAGCCAAGGGAGTCGAGATGCTCACGCTGGACAAGAAGCAGCCCATGTCAATTCCTGACCTCAAAGCACCTGCGATTGCTAACATCGCCGGGCGTATCCGAGATCAGAAACCTCTGGGTATGTTCAGGCTCAACGAGAACGAGTTCATCGTGACCTATGAAGACTGTGCCGTGTACGTGGATAAGCACGGTGATGTCAGCCGTACGCTTATCATGGAGTACACGGGTAAGCAGAAGAAGGCTCGTGGTGCAACCATGTATGGGCAGTATCTGCTTCTCTTCAATGAGGACTATGTTGAGGTGCGAAATGCGGAGAATGGACGATTGCGTCAAATTATCGCCGGTCGAGATGTGCGAGTCCTCGATCTCGGTGTCCGTGGGCCAACGGGTAGGAGCACGTTAAATCCGCAGTCACACAGTAACGGTTATATGCAGTCGTCGAGCGCGGGAAGCGAAGGCTCGAAAGGCACCGTCAAAATTGCCATGGCCCATCCGGAGCTACCAGGTCGACAGATCGTTTTGGAGATGCTTTTGAATGACGGACATATGGAGAAGTGAGAGAGCGAGAGAGAAGGGGCGCTTAATAATGGTTACGATGATGAACCTGAACATCTATATTATGAGACATCCCACCCGGCGTGGGAACGAGATCTCAGAGGATGCATGAGATGAACACATGGTTATCCTTTTCATTACGTGTGTACATGTACGTATCAAAACTGGTTTTTTTTCTCTTTTTCTTTCATTTGACGTTTCGTGGCCATACAGCCTAATGATTGGATGGGTCTATCTATGGCGAAGGGGAATGCTTGTGGCAGGGCGTTCTTAGGTGGTGTAAGAAGTTGCTGGTGTTGTGAATACCATCATGAATGATACCTCAAGAACAATTTTAGAGAGATGTAGTAGTTTTGGATTATGATAGGAAACCGCTGGCTATTGTATAGCTGGTGAGGCACCTTACTCACCAAGAGTGTATAGTTGATGCGCAGCAATGACAAAAGGCTACCAGTGTCTTATACAGGTTTATTCGTTGAACCTAACCCAACCTTAACTTTACATGGTGACTACCTTATATATTCTATAATCTACCATGTAAAAGCAACCAGCTATTCCGAGAGCTCCCCTGACCCTGGAATGGCTCGAGGAATTCTCCTTCTTTTGAAGCAGTAAATGCACCCGTTTCAGACCCACGTCCTTCGAAAGAAAGCCCTTGAAGGCAGCGATCGATTGTGGGAATACAAATCGTGAGATATGCCGAGTAGAGCCATGCGTTTCGACAGCTGTCTAATTTATTCAGTCCCGACGGAGCTTAAGGCTTGACCTCCTGGATGGTCTCCTTGGCGTCAGTCTTGATGTCCTCAACGACACCCTCCAGGCCCTTCTTCTTCGCCGACTCGTAACGGAGGATTCGGGTAATCTGAACAAGGCCAACCATTCCGAGGAAGAAGTTGACAGCAGCAAGACTAAGATACGGGTGCTGGTTAGCTTGGGACTAAATGGGCCAATGAAGGGCAATGCGTACAGGTAGTTCTTGGGCTTAATGATGAGACACCAGCGAGTCCAGATGATACCAGTGCAGGTCAAGGCGAAGTTCTGAGTGAAAGAGAGCTTCTCCGCGGGACGAGCGAAGTCGGAGATACCGGCAAGGACAAGAGCCCACTAGAAATGAGGAACAAAGTCAGTATATAGTCTTGTATCGTATTCCCGATGTAATTGATTTGGTTTCGAGCACGGTTAACAATCGCATTGCGGGATAGCATCATCGACGAACCTTCATGACAGGAGCCCTACAACCACGCATATTAGCAAATAGTCTCCACAAGGCAATTCATCATATGCTTCCTTACCAGAAGTGCACAGTCTTGAAGCCGACCTCGCTCTCGTACATGCGCTTAAACCAGCTCTGCTGTTGCTGCTGGGCGCCATCGGTGCTCTGCCATCGACGGCCGCTGCCCTGGTAGAAGTTCTGTCGGAAGGTCTGTTGGCGGAAGGCCTGTCGAGCAGGCGCGGCGAGGGTAGCCTGGCGGAAAAGAGGGCGCGAGGCACGGAAGAGGGTGTTTGCGGATGAGGCCATGTTGCTATTGTCAATCAATCAGTCAGTATCAATATCAGTATAAAGTATGACATCAAAGTCAGTCAATGGCAAGGTCGCGCGCAGGAAGAATATTTTGTGATGATGCAAAACATGAAGACCGACGCAATTATTGCATTCTTTAACAAATAAATGACCGACTTACACGATAATCTCTATGGTGGAGGGGAGATGCTTCTGGCTACTAGAGATGTAGTCAAAAAAGACGAGGGTCAAGGTCAGCGAAAGAAGCTTTGAGGTGTTGGGGCAAGGGCCAGTCGCTGTCGCTCGCCCCGAGATAACCCAACTTTCTAGGCTTTGGATTTAGTGAGCGGTGCGCTAAATCCCATCACTTTACGGCGCCCGGAAACCGGAGATATCGTGCGTCCGGGGTTGTACAAATTGGTGTGGGGAGAAAAGCTGTCAGCGGCACCGGAGGGACTGCACGCATAATTTACTTGTGCATTGCACTATTACGCAATTAGTGTTTTATGCGTTTTATGCTGTACGTACCGTACCGCCCGCCTTTCAGTTTATTCCGCCCGAACCTCATTGAGGATCCTTGCCAACCACAAGCTCGCAATTACTTAGCACTTCAATGTCGACCTGATTCCCTTCCGACCTACGAAACGACTCCTCTCTCAACCAACTTAATCGCTTCACAATGTCGGCAAAGTACGCTTTCACAAAATCACTCCGCGAGGTGCGATTTCTCTTTTGCCAAACTTCGGACCAGAGCGCGGCTCTTCGGTACGTTTGAACTATTTACTTCCCAACTACAATAGACGACAAACGATACGATACGATGCGATATTGGCCCAATTGAGTGCACTTGAATACACAAGCGATCGAAGGGCATCCTTTTTATAAGAGCAAGCAGGCTTGAGGGATAATTGAGCTAACAATCGCTTGCGTCAATGCAGATCGTTCATCACTCGATCATACCCTACCATGAAGCGCAACAACCCCAACATTCCCATCCTCATCCGCGAGGCTGCTGGCACCCAGCCCAAGATCTTCGCTCGCTACGGTTCGTATCCCAGACGGCCTCCAGCTCCTCCGGCACCCTGGGCGGTCTTCTCGAGGACGACAGCACTGACAGCGCGTATACAGACCGAGGGATCGAGAAATCACAGATCCTCGAGGGTCTTTCTGACAAGGAGATCGAGGAGACTGTCACCGGCCTGGTTCAGCCTGCTCAATAGGAGAGGGATGCTTGATGTTTGCGAAAGAGAGAAGAGTCGGTAGGATGGACCTCGAGATCGGCCATCACGACTATGAAATGTACGTAAAGGTCAAAATCAGCATGCGACAAGAGAGCGTTTGCACCACTATTCAAATCCATGATCCAATACATCAACCGCCCTATTATAGCTACCGCAGGATGTTAGTGGCCACTCCCGGCATATCCTAATAACCGAGCAGTTTAGTCTGCACCATTGACTGGACCACTTCTGAGCAAAGCATGGAGAGTCCATATGGTACTACAACGTCTGTCCACTACATGATTAGCAAGGAGAACAGTTCATTCACTTCTAGGTCACTGCGCAGCATTCTGCCCGTACCCATTACTACTGTATTCTGAGCTGATATATCTATCTCCCGCCCTGATCATGACGTGAAGAACAGTAAACCAGATATCGCAAAGTGCCATAGTGGACAATCCAAGTTGTCCACATCCAATACAAACCATCGAAATCCATTTCCTTGTCGCCTAAACACCATTTTCCCTGTTGGCCTCAGACCACCTAGAGTGGCCAATACCCCAGTTAATGCATGCATCTTGTCATACTCGTTCACTTCATGTCTCATTGTAACTTTTCATGCTCCCTCAAATCATTTCGCCATCTGATTTCGTGCAAGGGGAGAACCCTGTCCATGGCCACTTTCATCTATAGCTGGTTTCGTCTTTCCACCCCAGACTGAAGGTGTCTGAGGCTTCGATTGCGCGCGGTCGCGAGATGCTGGAAGTGATGGCCAATCATCGCTGATCAAACCAGGCTTCTTGACTTGAGCTCCTCGATGCTCGGGAGTTTGAGGCGTATCTTGGACCTTCTCCTTCTTTCCTTCAACCTTGTCGGCCTTTGCGCTCGTGATAACTGCCCTCTCCCTGCCTTTGCCCCGTTTCGAGCCCTTTGCCGGAGTCTTCTTTCCTTCTCCGTTATGTGTATTCCCCTTGTCCTCTTTAGGAGACTCCTTTGGAACGACTTCCGAGATAACTCGACGATGTTTTGGGGTCTGGCTAATGGCCGTAGAGTGAAACTTTTCATTCTGCAGGGGTACTTCAGAGCTGCTATGCCCAACCCCGAAGGTCTCTTGAGAATTTTCAGCAGTCTTGTGTGTATGAATGGCAGAGGAATCCGCTACGTTTTTGGCAACTGGTTGCTTGTTGGGCGAATCCAGCCTTGATGGGGACACAAACTCCTCGGCCTTGGGGTTGAGACGGCTCATTGCACCATTTCCGGGTCTAGGTAAGTTTGACGAATCACCAGGGAGAGGAAGACCCTGGGATTGGGGTGCAAAATTAGATGAAAGAGGTGGCGTTTGGGCACCCAAGGCTTGTTCTGCGAAAATAGAGTCAGGGATAACAGCACGAGGTCGACGCTTGCTGAAGCGAAGTGAACCGCCTCTACCAATTCTGAACCCTCGACAACCACGCTCATCTTCGTCAGGAGAATCGGATTCATCAAGTGTGGGCTGTCGTGATTGCGACTGGCCCAGGACAGTTTCTTGGCTGCTTCCATCCTTCTTACTTCGCTTGAAGGACCCTAAATCAGAACGTCGGTCGAGCTCGTCATGATGTCGCTTTGTTGGCGAGGATGAGCTAGCTCCCTGAGTATCAAGGTGGCTGGCGGATGCAGTCCTTAAAATTTTTGCTCCTCCATCAACAGGTGTCATCCGAGGCATCATACTGTGAACTTGAATCGTGGACGAGGGCTCGTTTTGTTGATGCGTGTGGAGATCAGAAAGGGTTCCCTGGGACACCATGTTCTGTTTTGATCTCTTCTTCTTCGCCTTCTTTGGGTTTTTACCTTTGCCCTTTGACTGTGCGTTCGATCCTTCCTCTTGCTGATGGCTTGGATACGAGCCTTGGGAAGAAACGTCCTGTTTGTGGGGCTTGAACACGTTTGTCCGCCTGGTTTGTTCCTCCTTGTGAGTGTGGTTTCCAGTCACGCGAGTCGCAGTAGAAGAATCGGATGACTGCATTCGATCAGAATCGGACTTCTCTGATGCAATGGTGTCTTCTCTAGTTGGGTTGGCCGGGTGGGCAACAGATGGGTCTCTTGGCTCATGCTGTGAAGAAGTCTTATCTTCTGGTTTCTCAGATGGATCGTACACGCTGCCAGTGTCCGGAGTTAAGACCACGTTCTGAGTCGAGCTCGACTTTTCCGATCCCGCAACATTAGCCTCATGCTTGTCGCCTTTTGTAACCTGGAAACTACAATCATCTTTGGCGGTGCCACTGTTGGACTTGACTGGTGTAGGCGGCCGAGGCCTATAAGAACTTAGAGGCATGGGGATTTTAGCCCACGCTTGTTGTCTCTTTTTGATCTCATTCTCAGTAAAGCCGCTTGGGAAACGATTGCACTCGTCCTTTCTAGTTGACTCAGACGCCAGTGCAATTTGAGGGGTTACCTCTTCATTGTCCTGGCTTTCAAGCAACTTCGCGGAAGCCTCATCCTGGCTCACAGCAGTTCCAACGTCCACAATTATTTCACCTTGCGACTCCGCCTTCGCGAGGGGTTCATAGGAGCCGGAAGAGACTTTACTAGGGGTGTTGGGCAAAGAAACACGAGCCTTAACTCCAGTGCATTTGGTCCCATCACGTCGCGGACTGGCTTGTCCACTTTGCTCAATTTCATGGATTTCATCCAATGCTTCCTCGGCTGGGGGCTTTGTCTGCAGTGGCTCATGATAGGATGCTTCGTCTCCTTTCAGTTCTGCGATAGGTAGCGCACGAATTTGGCCTCGGGCAGTGGTTGGCAACTGAGGGAAACACTGCTGTAGGCCCCTTGTGGACTGCATGATAGCAGATGGGCCATCAGAGATAGGGAGGGGGGGGAACCCGGAAACAGCACGTTGCCCATCACTTGGGGGCCAGATCTGGGCGTTGTGTGGCTGCGATGGCATTTTTGGGCTAATCATACCCGTATGATACAGTCCAGGCAGCATGTGATGAGCTACAGTGGCAGTTGGAGCATCGCCGGGCATTGAGAGGTTGAAAGGGTACGGGGTAGTTGAAGGCTGCTTGTCAATAACTTGGCATGGACCTGGTCGGGTTGGTGCTTGCTCAGAAAGCGTCCACTTCGAGCGCAAAGCAGGAGAGAAGGTGACAGATATGTGACGTTCAGGCATGTCATTACCGCCAACTGCCAATGCTTGGCCTACCGAACTGGAATCTGCAAATCTATTGCAGGTTAGTCAATCATCTGGTTGAACAGCGTTGCGCTCTGAGCTTACCGGACAATAAAACACACTTGCTCCTTTTTTGATTGTAGTGGGTATACCTCCTCCACGCGCCCATACCGCAGAGCCAAGCCGAATTTGATACGAGTAAGCATTTCTTGGGGTGGGAGCTCTTGATAGGCTTCGGCGGTGACATGCACGGAGCGGTTGCGGGACTCGCACATCTGACATGAACAAGGCACATATTCTTTGATCGTGAAACCATCCTGAAGGTTCTGGCATGTCACTTGTATCAGATTCGAACCTCCCCGGCGCCATGAATCCTTCCATGGAGTTCCGTCACGCCTCTTCTGGCCAAAATCAGAGGCGACGTGCGGTTGTATAACCGGTGCGGTTGCGTTTCGCTGGTTATGAGCACCACGGCGACCTTTACGAGCTCCGCCGCGTTGGTAGCCTCCACGGTTGAATCCAGAATTCCCACTGTTTGGGTTCTCGTAGTTCTGGTTGGGCCATCGGCCGTCGTTGGTTTCGAATCGAGAAGAGTTACTGTCATTTCTTCCCCGAATGGGCACTATGCCTTTGTGAGGCATAGGTGGTGGCTGCTGTACATGTGCATGGTGATGGTGATGGTCTGGGCCATTCTGCATTATGAAGTTATTTTGGGTGGCAGGGTAAGTTCCTTGAGTAGCAGAGTTGAAGGCTCCTCTCGGGAGGAAAGTTGTTCCCAGAGGGGTGTGCATCCCATTTGGCTGAGGAACCAGCATTTCCTCAGGAAATCTACCAGGCATCGAGTTGTTTTGCAAACCAAGATCGGGCCTTTTCTGACGATCGAGTGCATGCATAGGCCTAGAATACTGTGTGTCCTTCTGATCGTGAGTCCCTGGATGAGCAAGAGATCGGATCGGTTGCTGGCTCTTCTCAGGGTCATCGCTGGTGTTCAGCTGTGACTCTCCACCTCTGGTCTTGCTATTTTGAGCGGTATGGCCCTCTTTTGAGCGGCTCGAAGTAGCCTGAGCTGTTTGCTAAACAGTGTTTGGGCTAACGAGCCCAGGCCTGTGGCCTGTCTGCTGGGGGTCTTTGCCAGCATCTTTTGTAGGATCAGCAAGAGTTGAGAAACTCATAACAGCTGATCCTGGCAGTGATGCAGTCACTGTGGACTTTCGGGTACCTCGTTTGGCCCGGGGATTTCTGCGATCACGCCGCCTGACTTTTGTCGGGGTCAGTGAGTCAAAGTCCTCGTGATCATCTTTTTCATGACTTTCATTCGTGTTGCTTCTCTGCGCGTCCGAGGAAGCAATCTTTTCATCATTGTGTCCATCACTGGCTTGTGAGGATTGCGTACGGAAAGTCTCAGTTGATTTACTCCTGGCCTGAGATGATACTCGAAGAGTCTCCCAAGCGGCTGTATCGCGGGTCTGAGGTTGTCCTTTTGAAGCTGGCTCGTTGGCACCATGGCCGGCAGGACCAGCTGCTGCGGCAGACTGGTGTAGCGCCTCTACCGCGCTGGGTATATGCTTTTCGGACGGGTTGTAGTAATATTTACCGTTTATTATAGCACAGGTCTTGGATGTATCTTGTGACGTTGGGTCGTCGTACCATGCCGGGCGCGACGGGAGACCATTGGGTTCGAAGACACGCTGACCTGCTGTTTCTTTGTCAGTACCAAGTCTCAGTTCTGGGGGGGGATATCCACGTACCCAACCAGTTCTGAAGGCTGTTTTTCTCGTAGGACTCTTTCAGGTGATTGGGCTTTGCGTTCAGCTTCAAGTTCTCGGGCTCCAGCAGCAGAGCCCGGCGATGTTTAAGGGCACTTGCGATGAGCTCATAGATATTTTCCGGAAGGTTTCTAACGCCCGAAAATTCTGCTGGATTGAGCAGAGTAATAATCTGGCCGTCACTTTCTTTCCATCGCTTGAGTCTCTCGGAGTTGTCATCTTGACACACCCAGTCATCAGCCCAGTTGCCGATTTCGACGGCGAATAGTCTCTGGACGTCTTCATAAATGAGCAGATTCTCGTCAAAAAGATGATTCACTACATTCCACAGGTTCAAAGCTCCATAGTCGTAAATGTCCTGGGCATCGAAATATGCCCAAAGGCTGTCCCAGGAGTCGGGCTTCTGCATGCCTTTGATGATATGCCAATAGACCTTTCGCAGCGAGTTGCAGACGGATTGAAGTTCGTCCTTGGACCAGAGATGTATTCGACGCTGAGATGGGGGAGAGGTCAGTGGTTTGAATGGAAACTCTCCGTCCTTGGTGGAGAAGGCGGCTCTAGGGTCAACTGAATGTTTTGCAAAGAATCCTACGGGGAGGTAGTCTTCGACATATGCCTGGGCGACGCCCTCTGCGTTAGGTGTCTGGCGCATTTTGTACACATGTGGGAGGCCATTTGGGTAGAAGCTAGTGAAGGCTTCGCGCAAGTTGGGCGGTTGGTCTTTGGCGTAAGATCGCTCTATGTCGAAATCCAAAATCCGCGGTGGTGGTGGCCCCATGGATGGTGGTAAGTCACCCGCGGAGGCGGGATGAAGCTGAGCCATGATGCTCCCTGCGAACAGTGATTAGCGAGTGGCAAATATAGGCGTGCTTCATCCTGAAAACAAGGTGAAATCTTTCACCTGCACTCAGCAGACCTTCAACCATAAAGATACGGAAGCGTCTGTCTCGTCGCAAGAGATTACAACACGCCCAAGCAGAATGCCTGGTGTTTACCTTGGAGTAAAGCGGAGGGAGGCGCCCGATCACTAAATGGCTGGCTGATATTCAGATAGAAGCTGGGCGGAGAGTATCGAATGAAGGTCGTTCCTTCCTTAGATGTTCAACGCAATATGTGGTGGTGATTTGGTGATTTCTAGAGATGTGTAGAAATTACAGTCAAGTGAGAGAGTTTGTGAGGTTCACAGAGAAAAAGAAGAGGAAGGGGAACAAAGGGAAGGAAGGTAATAATAACAGCAGGCAGGTTATGAGCTAGATACCTAGGTAGAAACCTTGGCTGCTACTGGCGCTCACTGTGCTGGCACTAGCTGGCAGTGCAGACTGATGGAATAAGTGACAGTAGTTGGCAAGATAACAGCAGTATTAGTTTTATCCACTTGCCTACTCATATATGCCTATTGGCAGTGCCCGCTTGTGCCTCGAGATGCGAACTATAAGGGCAAACAGACCCTTTCAACCAAGGTACACCCCTCAGTTTGTTGGCCAATCCTAATGAATTAGTAGTTGCTTTACAAGAAAGCATAAAACAGGGTTTTGGGGGTCCGCGTCAATGAGTCAATCAACCAAGTGCCCTGCAGGTTAATATGGGTGCTTGCTGTTTCCCGCTGCAAATAACCACCTTTATCCGCCACTCCTGTGTATACTTGTTTGTGTTCTTATGGGAATTCTTTCGGGATTACTCGGTGCTAGCTCGATCAAAGAAAACTTCTATAATCGAATAAAGCTAATATCAGCGCCCCGTTGCAGCATATGGCACTCGCCTGATCACATGGAGCAAGAGAAACTTTGCAGTCGTTCATGACGAGGCGTATCATGAGTGGACAAGCAATATGTAGCGAGACCTTTTGATTACAACGGGGAGTAAGTTAGAATTTTGTTGAGCTACAGCATCAGGTTCAAGATCTTTCACTCAAGCGAAATGTGACAATATGGTTAATCGTGGGACGGTGTCAGTCGTTGATGCAATATATACAGGGGGGTGGGATATGCAATGGTCCGTTGACACTTTTGAAGAGAGTTTTACTTCTGTACTTTGAGAAGCTTGAGAATCTCGGACTCGTTATCACCAACAATGGCCTTGCCATTGTTCCAGTCCACAACCTACGGGCTTTGTTAACAAAGAGTTGAGTGTGACTGAAATAAAGAATCAACGTACCACCGGTCGAATGAAGTTCTCCTTGCTCTCCTTAAACTTTCTCAGGGCATCCTTCTCGTTGTTTGCGCCCTTGATCACGTTGGAGATTCCGCTTGTGCCAACATACTCCAGAATTGTCTTCACCTGGTCATCTGTTGGGGGGTCTTCAGTGATGTTGAGCTCAAACTGGTCTCGAATGGGTGCAGTCTGGGCAGAATGATCGCTCGCTTGGTCAAGAGTGGCACCAGAAGTGGCATTGGCAGAGACCTGCTTGAGGAGATTGGAAACTCTGACAGATGCAGGAGAGCTGGCCTTGTGGAAGACCGTTACGATATCGAGAGTTTTGTGCTGTTTGTTTGTCAGTGATTGCTTATTATCAAATTGGGGCACCGACTTACAAAGCGGAACATTTTGTCTATTTGGATCTCAGAAGTTTATGTGGAAAAGACAATTCAATTAAATTCACGATTGTTGCGAGAGGTTGATGTTGGAGCTCCGAATCGGTATAGCTCCGTGAAGCTTGTCACGCCGAGATGACTTAATGGCGCGGGTTTGCATGGCCCGTGCATGCCGGGCCCACCACAACACCCGCTATCTTCCGTCTCATAGGTACGTACCCAAGCAAGCCAAAATAGAATCTTTTATTTTGAGGAAGTTCAAAGATCACAAGTTTCACATAATACATTTCCAAGATATTCATTACTACATAATAACACTTTCCTAAAAGTTAAGTACTAACCTAAATTATTACTTACTTTCTCTTAATACTCTGAGAAGAGTAAGATAATTATACACTGAAGATTTACAGTATATAAAGAAACTCGACAATCAGCAGGGTCGTAGTAACACTGGACAATCATAGATTAAGTATTCAAAACAGTTTCACATATTATCAATTAAGTATCTGAGACTTTTTGTGTTTTCTAATTGACAGAATAGCTTACACAACTTGCGCATAGGGTTGCCTGGCGAAAGTTATGTAGGTGCATAAGTTGAGAGGGATATCATATGGTTCAAGGTACCTAATTGTGCGTAATACCATTGTGAAAGAATATGTTCTCTTAAGTATCTTTGGGTCACCTTATATGGACATATATAAGGTTCTGAATCAATAAGATGCAGCTGCTACACCTGTCGTTGCTTGCAAGGATGTTTCTGAAAAGCCTCCTCGCCAAACAGCTTCCAATCGCCTACCTAAGCTAAAAGATCGATTCTAGCAAACAAAGGCACGTCGCAGAAACCCTAAGAAAGAGCTAAATCTCTTCTTTCTTCTTTTATGACGTACTTGTTGCGATCGATGCGTTTTGCTGTGGTGAGCAAGGACTTTCTTTTATAATGACGTATTCTATGAAGTCAGGCTGTGGAGAAGATGTACCACCATGGCAGTGATTCATCGTCAAGGTGAACTACAAAAAGGTCTCACATTCGATTGAAAATTCTCTTTAAACAACTCACACTTCATCTCTTCACTACATTTCTCCTTTTCAACTACTAAAACCCCGATATTCACACCTTCATCATGTCTGGCTACTCCAACGTTGGTAACCGTGGTGTCTATGAGGCTGGCGACCAGAGGAACGTCCCTGAGTCGGAGCGAAACGTCCAGGACCCCTACAACGAGGGCAAGGAGAACTCTCACGACAACCTCGATTCTAGTAAGAATTGCCAACAGTTCAAAAGCAAGGCGGTTATGCTGACAAGATTGCAGAGGATGAGCGATCCATCGCCAACCGACTAGCTGCCGAGGAGGTTCGTTGAAGCGCGCCGCAAACTGTTATCCACAATGGACTAATGCAAAACAGAAGCGATCCGAGCCTGGTGACGATCTTGAGACCGCCCAATTAAAGAAGGATCCCACTCTCCCTGTAAGTTCCATTGAGATCCAGTCTCGATATCGTATCCAGCTAACATCAACCCCAAGGCTCGCGCTCACGGCAACGAACCTTCCAAGGGCGCCAAGATCGACGCACAGCTCCAGGCTGAGGAGGAAGAAGAACTGAAGCGCAAGGGCAAGGCTTAATTGTAACAATATTTTAGACTACGACCGTTTCGTTGCAGGCAAATGATTCGGAAAGGATGAATTAATGAGCGAATTTGAAGCCAATCAAGGACCACTGAATCAAGTTTGACAAGCCAGAATAATATGTTCCTAAGATCAGTCAAAGTATTAGGGCGGTTGGAAGTGAGGCTTTGGAAGCTACCTACCCATCATGATGGATGAGTACAGCCACCTTATAAGTTGGATTTACAGCAATAACATTTCGATATTCAGCATCAATAAATCATTCAACGTAAGATTCATCACATGAACCGACAGCATAAGTCATTTGTAAACTTTGTAACAATTTAATCATTGTGGGCTATGGACAAGAGTAAGGATTTTGACTTGATGCTGGCCAACGGTATGCCGACTCCGCGACGAAGCGAGGGAAAATGGAGAAGATGCCGAAGGTATCACTATAGTCTTGGTTAGTATCCACTTGATTGACAAGAAAGTGCAAGACGAAAGTGAAGAGAAAATGTGCTTTCAGAATATGTAAGAAATTGAATATCAGCTATCCGCCCGATTTAGCCACTCCGGCGAAAGAGAGCCATCAAGCAGAATCAATCGCAAATTACCTCATCCTTGAGCGAGAAATGAAAAGGGCAAAGAGGAGTGTTGAATGCTTACCTTGATACACTCAAGACGGCAGTCTGGCTCTTTGATCATAAAAAAAGAAAAGGTTTGACTGTCAAGTAATGCAGACCTGCCAGAAAATTTCTTTTGAAGTTCTCGCAGGCCTGGCCCGTGCTCCGTTGCCGGGTGTTTGGCTCGCTTTGCCCGGCGGCGAAAAGGATAATCCGGGTCGTTAGACCGATAGTTAGGGCATCCACGCACAGGATCTTTTTCTGCCCACCATCAAAAAGTCCTTAGCGATTTCAAGGTCCGCGGCTCCAGCAAACAACCAACTAACGGGACAGCATAATCGACAACTGGTATGAAATCCGACTCCTACGATCGCAGCTGCATTCGAATAAACACTGCGCGCGCGATTTTTGAACATTTCGACTAATCGACTGTCACATAGATCACCGTCACAATGGGCGACGCAGTCATTGAGGGTTCGAACTGGCGCCTCGTTGAGGTTGGCCGTGTCGTTGTTATCAACGGCGACCACCCCTTCGCCGGCCGCCTGGCCACGATCGTCGAGATCATCGACCACAAGCGAGTAGGTTTTTCCTGCTTCAGATCAGTTTGCCGAAACACACGATATTGACTTCGTGACAGATTCTCGTCGACGGTCCTTCCGCCAACGCTAGCCTCGCTGTTCCCCGACAAGCCGTTCCCCTCAACAAGGTCCTCCTCTCCTCTCTTAACGTTGAGGGTCTGAACCGCGGTTCTCGAACTGGTGTTGTCCGAAAGCTCTGGGAGAAGTCCGAGATCGACTCCAAGTGGGAGCAGACCAACTGGGCCAAGAAGCGGGATCAGATGGAGCGGAGGAAGGCTCTCACCGACTTCGAACGCTTCCAGGTTCTCCGACTCAAGAAGCAGCGACGATTCGAGGAGCGCAAGGCTCTGGCCAAGGTTAAGGCCTCGGCATAAATGGGTCATTAAGCTGGAGTCACGGAGGTGCTTGAAAGTCGGATTTAGATCAAGTGGCACGGAATTGGGCAGGAAACACATCACGGCGGTATAGAGGCTGCTGGATTCACTTTTGCTCCGTTCTGGAAGGCTGTATGTCACATTTCATCATCAAGATGAACGGCGTCAATACGGAAATTCTGAGATCAACTGAATTCAAAGCATAAGGAGCATCAAAAAAGAACACGGATTCATTGTGAAGTGTAGCCAAAATAAAAATGAAATGAATACCCCAAAACTCCGCTGTATCTACACTTATTCACATGTACAAAATATCCCCATATCAACTTTAATTGCTGCCCCCGGGCATTGTCCATTGGTTTCTATCAATCACGTAGGTACCTTGGTAGTTATCCGTCGTCACTTTCTAGCATCCTTTCTGGATCTGGAGGGGAGGAGTAGCGACACAAAGCCTGATTACCTAATGCGCATTAGTTCCCACCTCCCACCAAGCCCTAGAATTATCGCTGTGCGAGGTCCCCATCACAAAACGACGACGTGAGAGATCAGGCCAGCAAACAGACGTAACTGGGATCAGCAAAATCAAGTAAGTTCGCAGCTGTAATTCCGTTCGTGTTGTTATTTTGCTATCGATTTTTGCGGTTTTGGGAAGATTTTGCAGCCACAAATTATTTGACTGCGAATTTACTGTGCTATAGCTTGAGTTACTAACATCTGTGCCCGCACCAGTCGCCAAAATGTCGAACCCCCGCGTTGAAGAACTTCCCGACGAGGAGCCCAAGAAGACCACCGTCCAGGAGCACGAGGATGACTCCAGCGACGATTCCGAGGTCGAGGAGGTCGGCGAGGGCCAGCTCCCCGCTGGTTCTACCGTGATCCACAACCGCAACGAGAAGAAGGCTCGCAAGGCCCTTGAGAAGCTGCACCTCACCCGCATCCCTGGCATCACCCGTGTCACTCTCCGCCGACCCAAGAACGTAAGTGGCAGCGAATCCCTGGTCAAGATTGGAGAGGTAGAGTGAAGTTTGGTGCTAACTGCAACGCTCCAGATCCTCTTCGTCATCAACAACCCTGAGGTCTACAAGTCTCCCAACAGCAACACTTACATGTAAGCCATCCGACTATAAAATCCATTTACTTGCCTCTGACTCAATCTACAGTGTTTTCGGTGAGGCCAAGATTGAGGACGTCAACGCTGCTGCTCAACAAGCTGCCGCTGCTCAGCTCGCCTCCCAGAACGCTGAGGATCACTCTGGTCACAACCACGGTGAGCCCAGCAAGGCCGCCGAGACCGCTGAGGAGAAGAACGACAAGGATGAGGAGGATGAGGAGGAGGAAGATGATGATGAGGAGGTCGATGCTTCCGGACTCGAGGATAAGGACATCGAACTCGTCATGACCCAAGCCAACGTCAGCCGCAATAAGGCTGTCAAGGCATTGAAGGAGAACGACAACGATATTGTCAACTCCATCATGGCTCTAAGTATCTAGGCATGACCATCTAGCCGGAAGATCATCCACAAAAACATAGTACATGGGACGAACATTGAGCTCTGTATTAGTTCTGGGCGAGCTGTACCCTGCAGAATGGAGTCGATGCAAAGGAACGGAAGCAATTGAAAGGGGGATAACACCCAAATCCGTCAAATTTTGGTTTTGAACATATGATCATCCGTGATATTATCGCCTTGAACCAATGTCCTTGCACGTAACGCGGCGGACAGTGCTATCATGAATGCTCATTGCTGAACCAATCGGTACCAACACAAAAGCGAGATCCTCTACCTTGTGACCACAACGAGTATCAATTTGTAATTACCAAGTATCCAGGATTTCAACTACCAAATACTAGGCGTCTTGAGTTTCAATTCTCTCTTACTATGAGCCCCTGCAGATATCAAGACGTCAATGAGGGGTCCGAAAACGCCGCCAGCCGAATGTTGAATGCAAGCACGTGACTTTTTAGTGCCCGGTAGTTCCCTGAACTTCGGCAAAGTCATCAAACAATCAATCAAGATTATCCTCTCCGCTCCCTCGACATCGCAACGTTCCTCAAAATGGCGACTGTAAGTTCAATTCATCAATTAGCGCTTGTGGCTGATTGCAGATGCCGTCGAATTCCTTTGCCGCCCCCGAGCGCGCCTCTCTATGTCCCACGATATCTTGAGCTAATTTTCCCCTTCTCCGACAGCGAAGCGCAGCTCTCAAGCTTGACTGGACCAAGGTCACCAGCTCCCTCGGTCTCCGTGGCCAGACCGTTGCCTCCCTGCAGGCCTTCAAGAAGCGCAACGAGGACGTCCGTCGTAAGGTTCAGCAGCTCCAGGAGCAGCCCACCGCCGTCGATTTCTCCCAGTACCGATCCGTTCTCAAGAACCAGGCCATCGTCGATGAGATCGAGAAGCGATTCAACGCTTTCAAGCCCGTCACCTACGATGTCAGCCGACAACTAAAGGCCATTGATGCTTTCGAGGCCGAGGCCGTGAAGAACGCCGAGGCTACCAAGCAGGCCGTCGACCTTGAGCTCAAGGACCTTGCTGCTACCCTCAAGAACATCGAGGAGGCCCGACCATTCGAGGACCTCACTGTCGTACGTATCAACGAACCTAGAACTAGTGAACCGACTCTCATCTGTTACAGGACGAGGTTGCCGCTGCCGAGAAATCTATCGACGAGAAGACTGCTCAGCTCGTTTCCAAGGGCCGATGGATGGTGCCAGGATACAAGGTATGTTGTCCAGATGAAGAATTATACGACAGTACTAACACCTGCTACAGGAGAAGTTTGGCGACTTGGCTGTGGTTTAAACGAATCGCGATATCCCTTTTCCGGCTTCGCGTTGTGTACTCTAGCATTGTAGATACGAGGACCGAGGGAGAACCCCGGCTACAATTTTCCCCTGTGCTTCATAACATCTTGTTCAACTGAGCCCGTCAGAATTTTAAAAGGGAGAGCATAGTCTCTAGGCTAAATTCTTAGAGAAACGTTGGGCTTTTTCTGTCTATGTCTTAAGAACTCGCACACTTTGAGATTCCTCTCCCGTAGTTTTATCGCTTTCGACTAATTTTCTTTACTAGTAACAGGATATAGTGATTTGGGTACCTGGTGTTCAGTGTAGGTGAATGTTTGTTTGCATAGGCAATGCGAAGGACGAGCCAATTATTCTCAAGCAAGCCAATAAATAACATTCATAATTCGCCTTTGGTATATTACTGATGAATGAGAACGTGTTTCTCCATACGAGGTACCAGGTACTCAGAGGCTTCATGTTTTCTTATCTTTGATTTTAGCCCAGTATTCTTCAGTTTACCCTAGGTCTCTAGGTAATTCCATCCCAATTATCAGGCAACCAGGAATCAATAAGTACTAACATAGTACTAAAGCCCCATCGTTCCATTTCAATTAGGTTATACATTTACGCATAATCGAGCTCTTTGAACCCATATTCTGCTTGGATTGGATAAGTTGTAAATGATGGACTCAGCAGACCGCGGAGCTTGGAGCTATTGCTTTTGTCTATCTCCCTCAGATCGAACATCTAGTCTTTGTACTTTTCTACTTGGAATGATCATTAACTATTAATTGCTGTGAAAGAATCTATGCTGGATGTCTAACAGCAACCGTGTCACGTGTATATTTGTAACATCTTTAGCCTACATACATTCCATGTCTCACATGATGCGCCAAATATCCCTCGTTATCACTAACAGGAGACTAATACTGACCGATACTGATAGATATTTGTGTGTGAATTAGGAAACGGTCTGTTTTTTGTCACCATGGTGTTCCCAGATCCTGAACTCGAAGCCTACGTCTTCAAAACAGCACCTCAACTCGATACTTCCTGGCTGGAACACGAGGAAAAGGTCAAGCAGCGAGCCCCCCCCAGAGTATTTAACAGTGTGGAGGAGCGACAGCCTGTCTATGCTCAGGATTGCCGCGACTTATATACCCAAATGACAGTACCCGGTGCACGAGATTATGAACTGTCCCAAGGTATCGCAAGAAAGAGTTTTACAATTCCCTCTTCTGTGGACCGTCACCCAATCCCTATTCTTCAACTGGATCTTGCGGGCAGTGAGAGCATGGAACCAGAAGTTATCGTTCTTTTTTACCATGGTGGTGGTCTGAAGGTTGGCGAGGCGGACAGCGAAGAACTATCGTGTCGACATATTATAAAGTCTGGTATCGCTAGGATTCGACTTTACTCCGTGGGTTACCGCTTACTGCCCCAGAACCCAGCCACCATTTGTGTCTCAGACTGTCTGGATGGGTTTAGGTCATTCCATAGTTCTTCTGTGAAGATGGTCATTGTAGGAAGCTCAAGTGGTGGACAGATGGCATCAGCGGTAGCCCAAGCTGCACCTGGGCCTATTTCTGGTCTTTTATTGCGGTGTCCAGTTACGGCCGACAGAGCGAGTGGGGAGGAATTTATACCTACAAGGCTACGACCATACCACACAAGTGTTTCTCCAACCTTTGTTACCACGTTGGGCGGATATCTCAATCGAGATGTGCCTCGCGATGGCTTGCAGAAGTTGCCGCTTGAGGCAACAGAAGCAGAGTTGGAGGGACATCCCCGCACATGGATACAGCTTACTTCAAATGACCCCCTATACTCGGATGGGTTATGCTACGCAATGCTTCTCAGAGAGGCCGGGGTCGATGTCAGGGTCCAGGTCGAGATGGGTTGGCCGCACACATTCTGGCTCAAAGCGCCTCACCTGGACCATGCCCTGACCTGCGAGAAGAATATGCTGGAGGGCTTACAATGGCTTCTCAATTAGATTACGAGATCAAGTTTAGAAACTCGGTGAACTATCGGGCTTCTCGATTTTCTTTCTCTTCACTAAGAACTCTTCAAGCATATGTTGCATTATCTCCTTGAAACCATATTCTGCTCTAAGGCCTGTAATCTGTTCAAAGGTCGAGCCTGCAGTGCGTGCAACAAACTTCATCTTTATCCGGAGAACGTGTCTGTGAAACATACCTTCTGACGACTTGGGGAGAGGATAGCAATGTGAATTGTGCCCTCGTACTCACATGTATATTCTCGACAAGAGCCTGATGATAGAACCGACTCTTCCCAGAACCATGTGCAACAAAAATAGAGACATTCCCCAAACTCAATCCAACCCGAGGGCTATCGATAGCCATGGTGTTGAGCTTCTTGACCTCAGCATGCAGAAGAACATGTTTGCGGATAAGGAAAGCTAAGAAAGGAGACGCTCCATATGAAGGACCTGGAGATATAAACCCGAGAAGGAAATGAATTAAAAAAAAATAAAAGAGGACGAACGCAAGTAAAGGTGTCAGTGTAGCTACTCGATTAATTTCTTCTTCCGCCTCATCAAGAGGTTTGGCGAGCTGGAATACTAGGCAGGCCTATGGAACAAAGAAATAGACATATTATCCCAATCGACCGCATTCTGACCCTGCAAACTCTTCTGGGCTAGAGAGTTCACCCTACTCATGGAAAACGGCTGTAAGTTGAAAAGTTCGCAAAACCAAAACGAGCATTCCTTTCGACTAATACGTCCCCGTGCCCAAATCGGATCTTGTAGATATCAAATTAGCAGAGCTGCTTCGAACTCTCGATGATACAGATTAGATACCCACGCTGGAGCCAGGCTTCCCACGCAAGGAGACTAGATAGCCGGCTCAACTTGAAAGGCAACCAGGTTGGCGATGAGTTGAAAGGAACTTTGAAGTCAAGTCACGTAGTAATCATCTCGGATGTGCCAGTCTCAGATTTGACAAAAGATCAATACGTTTCTTGCCAAACAAAAAGCTTCCAGTTCTATGAGACAAGACCAAGTGCAAACTTGCAACTACCGCTGTATCCACTCAAAGTCAATAGAAATGCTCTCCGCGAGACATCAGTTGGCCCCGAAACTCCAGCATTTGTACTCCTACCTTGGTCATCTGGGGCTGTTCAGATTCTGGCTTTTTTTATACTTCTTCCCTGGTCTTATCATTCTCCTCAGGGTCTCGCGTACTGGGCGGTCCATTCCTTGGCGGTTGCGATAGCAGCCTGCTCATCTTCCTTCCAGCTCTTGGCGACATCTGCAGCAAGAGGGTCGTCGGGGTTCGGGGCTCCGAGAAGAGCTTGGATCGAGAGGAGGATAGTTCGAATTTGAAGCGCTGGAGACCAGTTGTCTGAAGAATTTGTCAGCTTGTTACCCTTGCATATGTACTGGTTCTTCAACCTACTCTTCAGGACGTCAAGACAAATGCGACCAAGCTTATCGACATTCGGGTGGAAGATCTTGGTAAGGAATCGAATCTTGGGAGGAGTCATAGGATAGTCGTCGGGGAGGAAGAGTTCGAGGCTGAATACTCCGCCTGAAGTTTGCGTTAGGATTGAACAAATCGACTGGTATCCAGGTAGGACGTACCCTCGTAAGGAGACTGAGCTGGGCCGTGAATTTGGACATCGAAGTATCGAAGGTTGTCCTCGTGAGGAACAGCACTGATTCCTGGAACACTGTATCGTGACAAGTGTTAGGCTGTGAAGTCATGGCGCAAGACAAGGACCCTTGGGGATGACCTACGGCTCGGCCATGAGCCGTTCTGTCTCTTTGATGATGCGCTTAGGGAGAGCCATCGGGATATTTGTGGCAAATAAGATGATACCAAAGGTTAGAGAGTCGAGAAATTATCGTGGGGTATTGTATTGTGTCTTGTCGTCGTCGCCTTACGTCTTTGATAGTCAAGGTTTGTGTTGAAATAAGGCGGGCACTTTGAGGTCAGCGGGGCAGGGCAGATAGATATAGAAAGCTGCAAGCGGTGCTACTCAATGATCGAGGGGCAAAATAAGGCTTCAGGGAAAATGGCCAGGTGAACAAAAGGCTTGGGCAGCACTTCAGAGATTAATGAAAATCAACACTGAATGATCAAATCAAGTCATGACTATCAATAAAATAGTCGGGCAGAGGTCGGTCAGTAGACAGGTTCTATGGCATCCTACTTAGGTACTTCCATGATGTACCTCCATTCATCTGTCAAACCCGTACTACTAACCTAAGGTATCAGGGTATTAATCTGACAACCTGTCCCGCGACATTTGCCCAAGAAAGGTCGCGGAAGGTTCCGTCAGGTCGTTACATGGCGGGGGACGTACCGCCGCCCTTAAAACAGTAGAGGCGGTACTTCCATGTGGAGTGCTGTAGCGCGCTCTGACCACTTCCTGTCAATTCAACCATCCAGTGAGGAACGCGAACTTGATTGAGCAACTTCAAGAACGATCCTTAAACATATCATCTGTACCTATTCTGCGATAACCCTTAGCAGGCCTTTTTCATACTGGAAAGAATTCTGAATACTTTGCATCCTTGCGGATAATGACATAATTCAACCGCCTCCAGTGGCAGTACGCCGTATTCATCTTCTCTTATGGGTTGCGACATGAGACTCGACGTGATAGCCTCCCGAAACACCCACCGCCATGCCATCCTTCGATCAACTCGCTGATGCTCCCAAAAAGGGCAAGGTCATCAAGTCTGCCTACGAGAGTGAGAGCTTCGAGTCTGATGGCACCATCCACGTCGATGGCCTAGTCGGCTCAGCTACTATCTCCCCTGCCGGGAGAGATGTTGCTTTGGCTTCGTAAGTTGTATAATGCAATTTATATCAGCTTATGTCCACTAACTAAATAGACCTGATGGATTGGCAATCATAGATCTTGATTCACCCTATAGCCCTCCTCGGCGACTAAGAACCCATGGTCTGCCATGGCTCGTTGTGGATGTTCAGTGGTCACCATTCGCTGCTCGTGATTATTGGATTGTCTCAGCGGCCAATCACCGTGCCCTTGTATGGAATTTAAATCGCAGAGAAGACTCGAGCTCAGGTGCCATTGAACACTCTCTTCAAGGCCACAGCCGTGCTATCACCGATGTCAACTGGTCGGCTCATCATCCTGATCTCTTATCAACCTGTTCAGTAGATGGGTACATTCATGCGTGGGATCTCCGAAGACCCCGTCAGCCCGTGTTGACTTTCTGCGACTGGACTGCTGGTGCATCTCAAGTCAAATACAACCGGCAAGCATCACACATTCTCGCTTCAGCCCATGATCGATGGCTGCACATTTGGGACGAACGACGTTCATCAGAGCCCCTCAAATCTATCAAAGCCCATAAGTCCAAGATATACGGCCTTGACTGGAATCGTTCTGACCCCAAGGCGATTGTTTCTTGTTCTATCGACAAAAGGATCAAGTTTTGGGATTATACTGCAGAAAAACCCCTGCAGCATACCATTGAAACTAGCTTTCCAGTATGGAGAGCTCGTCATACTCCCTTTGGGCATGGTCTTCTCGCAATACCTCAGAACGAGCCAGGCGATCTCTATCTGTACGACACTCTCTTCGATCCAGAGGCGAAAGTGACGACCCGACCAACTGATGTTTGGTCTGGTCACGGGGATCACAAAGCAAAAGAGTTCCTGTGGAGATGCCGCGGTGGTATAACTGACGATGGCAAAGACAACCGAGAATTCCAGCTCGTTTCCTGGGGCACAGATAACGAGCTCAAGCTGCAATGCATCGATCCCAAAACCTTTGCCGCTATCGGCCATCAACGTGGAATGCCCGCAGATCCGGCCATTAGTATCACACGTAAAGGCGCCACCTACAAGACTTTCCGCACAGTAGATGAAAGTACAGATCGTGATCGTAAATCTGCTACTATGAGCGATCATCGCCCCGGCACAAACTATCACAAGCAAAGCGCTCTGACCCTGGGAATGCGATCAGGGACGACTCAAAACCACCGTACACCTATGGCCTGGCGAGGTCCTTCGATGAAGGCCAAGGTGTCTGGAAGGACCGTGGACCGCAATCAATCACAAATAGGATGGATGAAGGGAATCGCGATGACCAAAAGAAAGGCATCCACAAGTGCCAAACGACACTTGTCTAAAGACGCGGGGATCTTCGGACATGGGTACCCTGATGACGAATGGGCTGAACCCGATACAATTCAAGAGGAGCTTCTTCGTATCAGCCACCAGCTCCCCAAGGTCAGGTGGGATAATATTGACATGGACAACCTGACCCTTAATGCTTCATTAAATGGGCCATGGGGTGCTGATGGAGAAACAATATTCATCAAGGTCCGCATCGATATCCCGGTTGGCTACCCCAAGACCAAGGCGCCGAAATTCTATGTCGAAAGGTCCTCTTTTGTGCCCGCAGAGACACACAAGAAGATTGATCGTGAGATTCATGAACTGGCAGGGCAATTCTTGCAAAGAAAGCAAAATTGCCTCGAGGTCGCATTTACTTATCTTCTGGGAGAAGTCGACCTTGAAAGCAGCACAACTTTTTTCAAAAATGTGCGAGATCTTGACGATGAGCTCGACGGCTTAGCAGACGAGAGCTCCAGTGAGTCTGATGAGGACATACCTGCTGGTGGTTCAGCATCTATGTCTCAAGAACTCCCGCCTCACAACGAACTCGACACCGCACTTGCACCTCCGAACAGGACTATCGTCCCGCCGCCACCAAGAACGTGCGGTGCTAGATTTTCGCATAACGGACGGCTGGTCTGTTTCTTCCCCTCGAAAGAGGAAAAGGCACGAGCTCTTTTCACAACCACCATGGATGCCTATAGGGAACGCCCTAAGGGAGAACCTTTCTTTGCGGGCTTTGGTAGGATCGCGCACGACCTCGGCCCACGGCAACGCTTTATGGCAGAAGACAGTTCTGCGTCAAGCGGAGATTCTGATGCATCTGCTTCCGGGTCCTCTTCTTCCTCATCCTCTTCGAGTGATTCAGAGTCCACGTCTATGCACAAGATCAGTCTCTGGTATCACCCCAGCCGCCAGTTTAGAAAGACATGGAGCGAAGATAGATCAATCCGCTCAAGTGGCGGTGGCACAGGGGTCGGCACCGGCACCGGCACTGGTACAAGTCGCCGTCGACCTGGTCGACCCAAGAACCTCATATCCATCCATGATTTCCGTGCTCTTCTACCCTCGAAGGAAGAGTTCGCACGCGAGTATGCGATTTTTGGGGATGGGGCCGAGGTCTGCGAGTATAATGCTAAGGTTGCCGAAAAGTACAACGCTCGGGATCTGGTTGATGTTTGGCGATACCTTGCACTGCTCCTGAAGAAGGGCGTTCCGCTTGAAGTGCTAGCCCACAATCAACGGCGAGATTCAATATTAGTGATCGCCCACGATGTAGTCTCCAGGTGCAATAACATTGCCTCTCCTCTTGACTCGTTCTTGGATAGGCATGATGGTGCGTTATCAGGCAGAGTGAAATGGGGCAGGCACCCCTTGGCCAGAGATTTTATCATGGACCTTTTCGCATACTATGAGAGAATTGCGGATATCCAAATGCTGGCAATGCTTTCCTGTATATTCAGCGAATCTTCTGCTGCCGACAGTGTTGCATATCTTGAATCACATCTACCTCAGCCTGAGACGCCTCTTCCTTTCAAAGCGCCAGCTTTTTCGCTTGACTACTTCCCCACGGATGCCTCGCTATGGAACATTGGTGGACGCAGCTATACGAACTCGGCGATTACCACGCCTATGACAGTACACACCCCCGTCCACTACGCCGGATCTCAAGCATCTGACGATGGCATGTGGGGTGGAGATGCTGCATCTAACTCATATTCTTGCGGAGAGACGCCGCCAAACAAGTTCAAGGGATATCTCGGAGATGTTGAAGCACCGCCCAGCGTATCCACATCCCCAAACACTCGTTTCCTGAATCGAGCAAACTCTGGTTTGGCATCGGCCTTTGCTGCCAACTTGCCTCGTTCGTTTGCAGGGGTAAGCTCATCGTCTCCTCCGAACCAGGTCAGAAAGAAACCAAGCCCTGCTGAAACGATCCTCAGCAGTCTGGCTCCAGGCAATGTCACATGGAGTGCATCCACCGCAATGGACTCCAACGGTGGTAGAACCTCTTTGGATGACGATGAGTATCGAAGGGACGATTATCTGCCTCTCGTTCCTACAAAGATCTCGGTCACAATGGAAGACCAAACCTCATTTGATGACGATGGTTGGCTGAACATACCTATGCTGGAGTCCAGCCAGGCGGATGTGCATGCGCGTTACCGATATGCTTATGCTGAGATGCTGCAAATGTGGGATCAACCGCTTGCCAGACTCGAGATCATGAAGTTCAACTCGCTGAAGGAGGATATAACTGGAGGACATGCCGACGACAATTTCCATGAGTCAAGCACTGCTCACGATGGCACCAACGGAAAAGGGCATGGCAACGCCAACTCATCCCCTATTGCCATGGGCAAGAAAGACCAGCTTCAAGCCTTACTTGCATCAGGTCGCGGTCTTAATGTTACAGGTATGTGTCGTATACACGAGATTCAGTTGGATCCTCTCCGTTATACTTCGAGTGACTCCAAAGTCGGTGGTGCTGTTGGTACATGTGATCGTTGCCATCAGACTCAGAGTCAGCTCACATGTGTGTACTGTCTTGAGCCTGTAGATGCTCTCTTCCCGCCGTGCTTGGCCTGCGGGTGTGCAAGTCACGAGGCATGCCTAGCAGAGTGGCATGCTGCTGGTGAAACGCAATGCCCCGCAGGCGATGAGTGTAACTGCGTGGAAGAAGCATCAGATGGCCAAGTCGAATCTTGGGCCGCCCTACAGGGGGCCATGCTCAAAGGTCAAAGGCACATGATGATGCTGCCCGGTCCGGCTTTAGAAGATAGTGACGAGGAAGCAAAATTGCCTCGTGTATGGGAGAGAGTTGAGCCTGCTTTACCATCACGTATGCAAGGGTTTTCTGCTGCCAGCATAAGCTTAGGCAACAGACTGAGGAAATCAGCGGGTGAATGGACCCGACCTTCAAGTTTGAGAAAAAATGATCGAAGGAACATAATGTAATATCTGTGTAGGATTATTTGATATCATATATCTGATTTACCCGCCATGTAGAACTTTGGGGGCAGGAGTGTGTTTTTGGAGCATTGGAATTACTTCTGGTACTTGAATATGTATCTACTATCTACTCAGCAGTTCTTTACTATATCAGACACAAGACTCCCTGAGGACCAATTTCCAGTTGTTTTGAAGCATTATACTATGAAGTCACAAACCTTGAAGATAAGCATGTTCCCTCGTTCGATGATATATTTATACATCATTTTGTGTAGCAACGAGAAGCTTTATTGATAATTACTTGTTGACGTTTGACCAGGAATACAACTTTCAAATACCTGCAGCACCTTTTACCCTTCCCCCTATTGTATCTTGGCAGTCAATATTTAAGTAGCACTCCTCAATCTGGGACACAAGATGATAACCAAACGCCCATTTCTTATTTATCTATCTCGTTTAGACACATAGCTGCCAAATCCGATAACAAGCAAAAGTAGCGTCCAGCATTACATATAAAACAGCAAGTACTCAACCCATTTCCGATTACGATCCTCTCCCTTGAAAGCAATTGCTGCAACATGAGTCCAGTTCAGCTAAGCGTAATCGATGAGTCGAGCGTTTCCATGATAGCGAAAACCGTAGTTCTCATCACTATAAGCGGAAGTTCCTGGGTAGTCAAAGGGAGGGGAGTCTTCTTGCAGGTCGTATATATCAAGCCTTAGACACATCATAGTGAACTCTCGAAGATCTGAAAGAGCAATGGGGCTCAGTGGACTTCTGGCAAACCACGTACCTGCACGGATGGGTTTTCCCTCTGTATTCGAGAAAGTTCAGACCAAATTCCAGAAAGGAGCACTGAGTGGTGTATGCTCAAGGCGATTGTTCGTATGGATTTCACCTATACCAAGATCTCGAGAGCATCATATTCTTTGTCGAGGAGATATTCTCTTGGCACTCATTGGCCTTAGTTTGCGGGAAATGCTCTCAAACCTTGGATGCGTTTTCTTTTTTAGACGAAGAATAGATCCGTTCAAGACATGCACAATTGCTTTTTTTATGTGAGTGGTGATACGAGTGGCAGTGGTCAGATAATGTTATGAAAAGCAAGAAAATAAGCAAGGGTGTCATTCCCTCCAGTCTTTGCATTGAAGAGTATCGTCAAATCATTGAATAACAACTGCTGTTCATATGTTCGCATCCTGCTCGGTCAAAGTTCGTTGTTCTGAGTTACAGATAAATGAACTAAGGTTGAGGATAGCCATATTCTTATATATACAATCGTGTTCGCTATAACAGCCTGCAGATAAGAACTGGGTTTGTCAAATTAATGGTGGTTAAAAACACTATAGGCCCAAGAACAGAATATCAGTTGCTTGAAAAGAGAACTTTGAGACTTGAGCGATCTGTCTTCTGGGAATTTACTATTAGTTCATCGATATGCCTGAATTCGTTATTTTAGTATTTGCGCATCTTCCCATAATACAAAGTAGACATTAGAAAATAGCATACCTCAGTATGTGTTGCACATGAATATTCGAATAATTAGATATTTGTTCCTGAATTATAATGGCGTTGCGCATAAGAATGGCGCTAAGTTTCTTCTTGATACTTTGATTTTCTCATTGGACATGATAATTCAAGGTTCTCTCCTCTCTTGAATGATCCCCGCGTCTGGCCTTCATTTGCTCTAGGGAGTGTCATATCTTTTCCCTATATCAGTACCGTATTGCGGCAAATAGTTGGCCTGATAGTGCTGCTTGTGCGTGCTTCGGATGGTTTTGTACCCTGAAATTCTTTCTCAGAACTTCCGTTACTTGCCCCTGGTGTGTCGTCTGACTTGTACTCCAGACTCGCTCCATCCGTCCCGCTGCAGATCGAATGTCAGGATTCTCTCAACAACCACCCATCTCATCCTGTTTTCATACATTGCTTTGTCTTCACTCGCATGCCAAGCAAAGATCCGTACCCATTTTTGCCCGTCATTAGAAGCCTTGTATTTGCCGTCAAGAAAGACAACCTTGGACACCATTATACTGCGCTCTTTGTTGAGTTCGTGACAGTCTTCTTTTCCGCAACGGCCTTCATTTAAGACGGCTTGTGATTCGGGGTCCTTGAGGTCCAGAGGTGCCATCTCAATTATGTTTTCATCCACCCAATATCTGAACTGCTTCGCCAATCGTTGCAGTCGAACTTCATATGGCATTTTGGGGTTCACATGAACCATCCACGCCGGGTCAATTTCCCCCACTTTGACAATCCATAGATCATCCAGGTTTGGAAACCAGAACCTATCAAATTCGATTTTCCCAAAATCTGGCTGGCGATAACATACTGAGAGATACACGGAATAATGGTAGGGTCCCTCCACCCGGCCATCATCAGGGAAACAATCCCAGAAGACAAGTCGTCGTATTCGGGGCGCAAGATTCTCGAGGTACTGGTCTGTCGCTTGATCTGAGATCTTGTGGTCACAAAGTAAAATGTCCCTAGAGAAGTCGAAATATGATCCATGACCAATTGGCTCATAGCCTAGTCGGGTTTCATCCCGTGCTTCGGCATTGAGTTGTGTAACAGTTGGCAAGGGATACGACTGATTCTTTTGAACTAAATCGCCGTATAAGACGATGCGAGGCTCATTGGCTCGCGACCATATCTTGAGACGCAGTTCGGCTGGTAAAGAAGCGAAGTCAGTCTTAGCTGGGGTCGAGAGAGCTAAAGATTGCATAGTCTCGGGGCCATAGGAAGAAGGGGACATGTTTATCATAGCTGACAGGGGATGAGGGAGAGGACCTCCAGAGAAAACAGTCCGGCAGAAGTCATCAGAAGTTTGTAACCAACCAAGAGGTATGAGCACGGTTTTAATCTCACGTCGGGTATATAGTGTCGAACCTTAGAACAGGGGTCCTCACGAGGACAGACGGAAACGGTGTCATACCTACATGTTGGGGGGGACCATGACCGTTTGCGGCACCTCCGGGGCGTGGAAAATAATTGATCCTCGTGAAGCCATCGTCGGACACGATGCGTGTATGCAGTAGCTATGTACTGTGTCGCAGTCTACCAAAACCGGGATGGTTCACCGACACCGCCTAGAGCGTTTCGATGGCGGCATGCTGCATGACGGATGCTGTTCTCTCGGTCAACCTACCAATGAAACAGCTTTCCAAGGGAGAGAGTGGTGATGAGACCGGGGTGAGCCGCAGATGGTGCAAGATGCCCAGCGGGCGATCACACTTTATCGAGGATTTCGCGCTTCTTGTTTATCTCTTGTCTTGGAAAAAGCAAACCTGAACAACGCCTCACAACGCCATTTTTTTCTCCCAATTGTGTTTTTTAACGGGGGGTGTCTGCTGCATTAAATATGGGTAGCTTGTCGTCCTTTCTCATTCTTAATTGTACGCGTGTATGACTATCATGATTCATGGTAATTAATTGCCCGGCCTGGCAAACAGTGATCGTAAGATTCTTTATCTTGAAGACTCGGGTCAACTCGTCAATAGAGTACTGAAAGAATATGTCTTGGATGATGGTCTGATGTGAATTGGGCTGGCTATCCCAGTCGTGGCTGCATACAACCCAAAGCCTGTCGGCGGGCAAGGCCGACGCGATGCTAGGGCCGGAGAGATCAATCAGTATTAACACAAACCTCAGCACGGAGTACAATCCGCTCAGCCACTATGCAGTACTGGGAATGTTGATTGCCATGGGGCTAAGGAAAAGCTATCTGGGAACGTGGGTTATCCACCATGCGAACGGATGCTTTCAGCTCAGCTCAACACGCAAAACGAGAAATTCGATATATTGTCGTGGACCTTTTAGGTCTTGCTCTTTGAGGGGAAACTGAACAGTTGTCCTCCATGTCGACTTGGCTGCACCGAGATATATTTCGGCCATGACTCCGTACCGTACAGTATGAAGTATGTACTGGGAGTCTGGTATGGACCCGGCGGTTTGGGTTGGCTTAACAATGTGCTTGAAGTGAGGCGTGAACGGGAACCTGCAAGGGATGTCGGGTAACCCCGTGTGGAGTCCTTTAAGTTGAGACGGGATAGTACGCGATTGGTGCCGCCTGACTGGTTCCGCTGTCCCAAGAATGAACGTCTTTACCAAGTCGGGATATGATTGGCAGTGAGATCTGACTCGAAGTGGACATCCTTGGTGATTGAAGCTAGTGCAGATAGCGATGGTGATGAGTTTAAGCCAAGCGAATGGATGCCACTGGAGACGATCGGACTGTCGATTCCGCTTTGCCAGCATCATGATCCAATGTCTCCGATAGAAGCGCATCAGCAGGTACGGGTGCGTGGCTGATTTTGGGTCCCGAGACCACGTTTTCTGCCAAATCCGATCTGTCAGGATCGGGAGAGTTGACTTTTTCTATTGGTTGGTGAACTCGAAGTGGTCGCTGTCCAGGAGCTGATGGGGATATGTGGTTGTTAGTGTGACAGGGAGGAATGCCTGCATTATGCGTGCTGCGTGCTGTGTGCCCGCCCAAAAACCATGTCCTAACCCAGCTTCTCGGTTAGAGGGAACTAAACAGGCCAAGGCAGACTGATCAAACATATTAGGAAGAGCGGTGATGAGCAGGAGCAGGATATCCATGTGCTTAATATTGGAATGGCTGAAGTGTGCTTGAAATATCGGTGTGCATTCGTATCTGCGTATACACGACACAATCACTTTCGGTATCCAATGCCATTAGAGAAATGGACTGTAGCCGCCAGCATCAAGAATTCTCATGTGTTTTCCTTCCGTACACAGATATCGTCTGTTGATCATGAGAGTGAACATGAAATGATCACGAGGTAGAATAAATTGTGTTGGTGCCCAGTTGTATAGGGTAGGCTGGTGGCTGAGGGATAGATCCTGGAAGTTTCGTCGTCCGATCTCTGGTCAACATACCATCTTGTTTTTTGTTTCTTTCTTCTTTCATTTTTCAGGTGATGTGGTGTCAGAGAGAGATGAAGGAGGGGAAGAGGGTTGGTAGGTATGATCTGTTGTTGGTTGTCCAACACAATTGAGATGCTGTAAATATTACTAACCTACCCCGCTGGAAATTGCTCAAGGTTGCCCATAGGGGAGACAATTACATAAAATCAAATGACAAGTACCTAGATAGGCACTCATTACGAATATTCAGCTGCAGGAGTACTATCTACCCAAGCGAGAGTCTACAATCCATCATATCTCAACTGTCCATCTTGGCTGTAGCGGGACGCACTTGTTAGATCCATTTCCCATGACGGGAGACACTACGGCACGATCCCCAAGTCCGCTAACCCTTGGCGACCCACTCATCCGAAGTGCCAATTGGCATCATTGCCAACCTCCAACTTCAGCTCCAACCTCATCACCAAAGCGAAGCTCAAGTCCAAATCAACATCCCGAAATCGGAACCGGAACCGGACCCAGACGCCTCCGATGCCTTCTCGATAGCATGCCACCCCCTACCGATGATGAGACCCCGTTCCCCTCGTTAGATAGCTCCACGCTCCATGGTTTTGGTCGTTCGCATCTCTCTCCCGACGATGCCTTCGTGTCCCCTCCTCGTGGCCCACGAGGCCGAAGTCGAAGGCGCAAACGCCCTTGGAAGAAGCTGATGTGGGTAAAGCAATCGTGTATGCAATACAATAACCCCCAGACGGAGCAATAGTAGCTAACATCAAATTTGCAGATCCTGACAACTACACCGATCAAGCAACCTTCCTCGAGAACCTACAGCGCAATCCTCGACTCAAGCCATACGATTTCTGGCCCCTCGTCGCCGATTCTACAGTTATACTTCAACATGTATGCTCCGTCATAATATTCGTCGTCTGTTTCGTCGGCATATTTCAGGAGCGTGTTTCCCCTGTTGTCGTTTCAAGTTGGAGTAGCTTCGCCACGTTCGTGGGATGGATTCTCTGGGAACGCTGGCTATCCGAGATTGAAGACACTGATGACCCGAGTCTTGGTGTGGCAGCGAATGTTATGGGGAGGGCTGGTCGCACTGGAAGCTTGAGACGGCCGACTCGCACAGGCAGTTTCCGGCGCCCCCCTCCGCTTCGCATCGAATCGGCGCCTTCCACCGCCGGGCCGTCTGCTGCTCCTTCGGCTGCGAGCTCGACGACCAACCTTCATGCCCCTAATACGATGCAACGAGCACAATCTGCCTCGACTACCTCCTTGGCCAGTGGTGCCGTACACACACCACGAGCGAGTCAGGAACATCTCCCTGAACTACCCCCACCTCTTCTGGCAGAAGAGAATCGATATCGACAAAGGATGGAGACGGTCAAATCTGCGATTCTCATTTACTGTACTCTCCTTGGACTTAGCCCTATTCTGAAGTCGCTCACAAGATCAACATCAAGCGACAGCATTTGGGCCATGTCCTTCTGGCTTCTGGCAATCAATATATTCTTCTTTGACTATTCTGGAGGCGTAGGTGCTAAGTTTCCAGCATCGCTTTCCACCAATGCCGCTCTCATGGCATCGACTGTACTGGCCAGTCGACTCCCATCCACCAAGCAGGTGTTCAGTCTGACACTTTTCAGTATTGAGGTGTTTGGACTGTTCCCAGTGTTTCGACGCTATGTACGGCACCGAAGCTGGCGCTTTCATATCCTCTCGGCCATTCTTTTAGTGCTAGGGGCAAGCTTTGGGGTAGGCCTGATAATGGGCTATGATAAGAACACAGTTGGATGGCCGTGGAAGAGTGGACTGGTGGGTATGATTATAGGAGTGCTGATTGCTATACTGGCTACAGGGGGCTGTAGCTGGTGGTTGATTGGGCTTCAGAAGTATAAGAATGAGATACGAGGGCCATGGGACCCAGCCAGACCCATCATCATGAACCGGCCTCGATGGGATGACGATTCATGAGGCGGTATTTCTTGTAGATGTAGGATATATCTTGCACCCATGAGTTTATGCAGGTCCAGCCGTATCCCGGCACTTGATATTCAGGACTACAAGCGAAATCTGAATGAATTGGGCAACTATGATCGTCACAGGCCAAGCTTCCGTCTACGTACAACAAAGAAAAGCCTAGGTATATAGAGTCCCGCTGTACTGCGTATAAGCAAATGCCAATTTAACATGCAAGGTCCCCAGGTTGGCATACTGAGCCGAGCCAACCTTTTTTTTTTTTTTTTGTGCTCCACAGAAAAAGCTAAGTTATCAATCTGATGGGAGTTTTATACGGCATACATGAGAAGAAAAGTCAATGCTTCGTGATGGCTTGGATATTTGAAGTCACTGAGATTGTTCTTTGCTAAGGTTCGAGGCTGAGATGAGTGGAACGGAACCGTTCATGCGTCTAAAGAACTTTATCGTCCGGCACGTTGCACTCGTAAAGTTGATAGATATTACGTGGCTATTTAGGTTCAGGTGTCATTATATTTCGGGTACTTGGTTACACACCATTAATATGGAAGTGAAGGGATGCATGGAGCGACTCGAGTGCCGGTCACACTGTTATGAGCTTATGTCCTTATGATTCGTTTCGCTTCACCAAAATCAAGGGTTAGCGAATAGAACGGTGATATGATATGTGGTGGTGACATGACATGAGGTTATGTAAGTACTATAAAATACTCGTCCGATCCCAGGTGTCAAGAGTCAAGACCACGTTACTCTGGATACAAGAAGCACTTGCAGATGCTGATCGTTTCGATAGTGATGCTAGTCTGACCCTGCATTTCTGATAAGACCAGAAAAGGCAGCAGCCAAAACTGACTAGACCACCTATTCGTTTAAGCATGAGTACCACTATGTTTCGTGGAGTTGCACTCTCCAAACACCTCCCCGAATTAGAAACAAACATCCACCAATGGTAACGAAGAGCGGAACTTATGGTCAACCTTTGGGGTCAACAGTCCAACGAACGAACAATGACATCAAGTCGCAAAGGTCCTAGTGAGGACTTTGGACGCGTAAGTGTTTTTCTCAACGCGCATGTGCATGCGCATACGGAGTACGTGAGGGGGCAATAAGCTGACGTTGATAGAGATGGCGGATGTGAAGATGACATTTAGAGAGCTGCAGCATGTAGTAAGACAAGCCAGCCTTGCCAATATTGTGTGAGAACCTATCCATAGATGTCTTTGTACCGTTTGGTGGCGTGGTGTTTCATGGCTTGACGGTTGTTTACATATATCATACCGGTTGTGAGAAATTAGAAGAATAAGTTTCTAGGTAAACAAAAGAAATGAGCAACTTGTTACAGTAACCATGCACTCATGCTGTCATGAACCAAAGAGAAAAGAGAAGAGAAGAATAACCTTAACTCTCGAATTAAGGTTACGATAGTCCGCGCCATAATCAATGTCCTTTTTTCCCTTCTTTAGACGTCTTGACGTTTCTGATGATGTTGTCAAGGGCAATAAATCCCTAGCTTGACACAACACCACTTTAGCCTCTCACCCCTCCTCTTAAAACATGCACGGATGCATACCAAGAAACGCCATGGCGCAGCCCCCAAACGGCAAACGGCACCCAAGGAGAAAATTTTAAGGTAAGAGGGAAAAAAGATGAAGCAAAACTCAGAAATTATCCCGAAGTCGCTACCGAGCACGAATTCGCACGGAGCAATACATTTCAGACTTCAGTTGAGTTTACGAAACCTCAGGCGATGACACTCGATAATTCCGGGAGTTGTGAGAATGCTACTGAAATATATGGTGATGGACAGGCCATTAGAACTCTAATAGACAGCTCAGACCCACCAAAAAAGGACAGCGCCTAGGCCGTAGGGTTCGATGGGATTGGTCAACCCCCCAGAAGTTGAACCAGGGGACCAGGGGCATCCTGCAGCTGCAGGTCAACAGCCTGTATTCGTAGTCGGCATCCAGCCACTCGATCAGTACTAACTTGCGTTGTTATTGGACCAACTCAGGCAAGGCATCGGCAAGTTTAAGTTTGGGGGATTGTATATAAGGAGGCGAGTCTGACCTCCCCGAGTCTTGTTAGTTGTATCCTGCACCTCGCTTTCGTTTGCATGCATCATTATTGAATTGTATCGCTGTATACACTACTCGAAGCTCGCTCGTTCGCTTTCTATATCAATCGTTTTCAGTATAAACATTCAAAATGAAGGCTACTTTCTTCCTCGCTGCTGCTGGCCTCGCTGCCGCCCAGAACTTTAGTGGTCAACCTAAATGTGCCGTAAGTTAACCTGGCAGCCACTGATACTGTTCTGTTCAGAACAGTAATCCATAACGGCAACTAACAACTACAGATTGAATGTCTCAAGGAGAACATCCCCAAGGCTGGCTGCGATCTTCAAGACTCTGCCTGCCAGTGCGACCCTAAGTTCCAGGAGAAGATCACCCCCCTCATCGCTCCGTGCCTGCTCAAGGCCTGCGACACCGACGACCTCATGAAAGCCCAGGCCGCCGCTGCTGATGCCTGCAAGGATGTCCCTAAGTCTACCGGCGAGAAGACCACCGAGAAGACCACCGAGAAGACTGAGCCCACGGCTACTGAATCCGCCGGCTCCGTCACCGTCAGCATCGACACCTCCGTCACCGGCTCCGCCAGTGTCCCCGCCATCTTCTCCAGTATTTCTGAGGCCCCCATCCCCCCCG